>JAVCKT010001230.1:16016-26032 GCA_032273925.1 Rhynchotus rufescens | reverse complement strand
CTTTACATTCAATGTTTGTAAGAAAATGCCTGAAACGGTGAATACTTGGGATGGTTGTAATACATGTGTAAAACATAGGGAACATCAGGTCCTATTCAGGAGGTCTGCTGTAGGACAGCACAAGATGCAGGGTCTCTTGGGAATATATTGTATGTGGGAGTATATGTACTTACCTACCTATGTATGTATGTAAAACTCTGACACTTGCTCACTGAGGCTGGTGCAGCCCATCGTGGTGCCACAAGAGCGAGCACCAGCAATACTTTTACTCTGGTGGCAGGATCTGAGGGAAGAGTGAAGCGTGTTAGCATTGTGAGGTCTGAGATCCAAGAAGTTATAAATTATCTGCTTATAAAGTGAATGATATTTAATATTAACAATATTCATATTTATCCAAAAATCAAATCAGCCTGTATCTCAGACAGAGGCTTGGCACCCGCTTCTGTCATTGACATGATATACCTGAGGATTTCTCCTTTTTTTCCCGACTTCTTGTTTTACAGCTTTCCATGAACTTCTTTTCAAACTTCTTATTTCCATTGTTTTATCTAATTTCTATTTCTTATGGATTACTGGGACTGCAGAAGGCCCACTGTAAAAGCTGCAGGAAACATTTTTGATTCCCTCAGGGGCTGTGGCATGATGGTGCCTTGTTTCCCTTCGCGATCCACAGCGGGGATCTGCGGGATGCAGCCGTGTTTGGGGCCTTTCCTCCCCTTAGCACCTGCTGTGCTGAGCTCGCCGGTACATTTCTGTGTTCAGTGCAGGAGCAAAACCGCTGCCTTTTGCGAGTGGAAACTGGCTTTGTGAAACTGCAGCAGTCGAGCAATGTTTGTTTTAGTTACAGCTGGGCTTTTCCCCCATCCTATTCCCCAGGGATGGGAGAGTTAGCCTTGGAAAAGGAGGCAGAGGATGCGTCTTTGCAGCACCTCTGAGGCAGGGTGATGGCGGCATCCACTGCCCCTCAGCTCGGCATTGCTGTCTCTGCACCCGGCAGCTGTAGGCCCCGAGGAGCGTGGTGCCCCTCTGCGCCGCCGCCGTCCCCCTCAGCCCCAGCCCGAGCGGGAGCGACACGCAGGCCACCCTCAGCCCCCCTACCCAGCCTCCTTAATCCCGCCGCCCACCCGTTGCCTCGCCAACAGCCCAGACAAGCAGGTGATGCATTGACAGGGAGCAGATGGTCTCCCGCCGAGGTACGCAGGGGGCCTGACAATGAAACCGTATTGATCATATTGCTCCTTTTCTCCTCTGCCGCTTCAACTTCAGGCTTGAGTTTTCACCACGAATTACCGCCCCTTCCCCCGCCTCCCCTTCCCCGACCCTCGGCATCCTGGCCTGCCAGCGTGTCTCGTAACTGCAGCTCCTGCTGGGAGAGGAGGCCGAGTTCTTGGGCCATTCTCTGGTATTTCCTCTTCCATTTTCCCTGCCAAAAAAATAAAAAAAGCAACAGGGGAAATGGATTTCCCTTCTCTGTGTGGAGCCACCTTCCACTCCTCCCTTTCATTGAAACTTGCATGTTGGACTTGTCCCTCTCCTGCTCCAGCCCTGGAGACAATGAGGTCCCTTCTTCTGTGCTCCCTTTAGCCTCTTCCTCCCAGCCTGACCCATCCAACACAGAGTGCCCTTTGCTACACTCATTATGCATCTCTTTGTACCTCTTCCTTCACTCCACATTTCTCCCCCTCTCCTATTTGAGCGCACATGAAATTCCTTAGCCCGCACCTGCTATTGCCCTTCCTGAAGCCCAGGTGCATGTGTGGATGCTGCATGGCTCCCTCCTGCCTGTTTAACCTTGTTTGTACACATAGAGGCAGAAAAAAGGCAGAGGGAGGGACCAATTTGCTCCCCCACATGCTTTGAGGGGAGAGCTCGGGAAGCTCTTGCTCCCTTCTTCGTTTGTGCGTCTCCCAGTCCTGCTACCTGTCTTCCCAAAGCAAGTGGTGGAGCCATGGCTCACATATCCACTGTGTCTTAAATCTCCTCGGGCACCTGTTTAAATGAAAGCAAATCTGGATGCCCTTCACTCTGTGCCCCTCTTGCTTCCTCTCCTGATTGCTCTTCCTTCTCCTCTAGCACAGGAGGAGATGAAAATGTCCACAGGCTCTCACTCTGCTCATTTCTTGCCCCATCTCGAGCATGTGCCCACAAGAGAGCAAGAAAGAGCCCTGGCATCTGTATTTTGCTGTTTCTATCATGTTCCAGTCTTCCTCCTTTCTTCCCCGCTCCACGCTTGTATGTGGATAAATAAGAGAGAAAACCCAAGTAGTCAGTCTGCCTCCCTTTGCTGCCATCCCTTTCACCAGCCTCGGCCCCTGTATTCACTGCTGTGTGAAGATGCTAACACTGAGGGCATGAAAACTGTTAGCCACTATTCACAATTTTAATACTAGTTTCATAGCTGTCACATAAATTCATTGCCAACTTTGGGCTTAGAATGGTAAGAGGGATCTTAAAAAAAAACAAAAAGAAGTACCATGTAAGAAAGAAGAAAAAAGAAATCTCAAGAGCAGTTTGCTATGGTATCAGCACTTGTTTGCAGGTGGTTTTTGAAACCCTAACTACTGTAACTCCATGCAGTGTTCTCTAAAGTAGCTGTCACATTGTGTTTTTTTTTTTTTAATCTATTACCCCAATGCACACACACTTTTTTTTTTTTTTTTTACAGTAGATAAAATGCCTATAAAGGCTTCTCCCCTTCTCTATTTTCCCCTCGCCCCCAAGGGGGCAGAAATAAAGGAAAACAACAAAAAAAAAAAAGACTTGTGAATGAATGGAAAACAATGCAGGGTCACAAAGCTGTCGCAACCAATGTCATAGTGGCGCTGCTGGGCAGGCTTACAGAGGACTTCTTGTTCCTTGATTTTTATGGTGATCGGGAGAACGCATGTAGCACTTTGCGAACAGGTTTAGGACAAGTGGTAAAGAAAAGGCCCTTCACAATAAACTCTTTGCTGCAGCACTGGGAGCATTATGCCTGCAAACACCTGGGGTTTGTGAAGAGAAAGCTGTAAAGGACAGAGACACAAAAAATATATAAATAGAAGGGAGAGACGTGGTTTTCAGGTTACACCGTATGCAGCAGTTGTGCACAATACTGTTTTTGTTTGTTCTTTTTAAACTCATCTGAGCCTATGGTGTCTAGAAAAGCCTCAGAAATACTACTGGATATAAATACCGGCATTTAGAGGATACTAAGCTTAGGAGACAAAGAAATAAAATGAAAAAGGAAATGGAAAAATCAAACTGGTAATCTGGAAGCATATGGGTGCTGTTGTGAGAAGATGTGGCAGAAGCTAGGGCTCTGTTACTCCTTCTGAAGTATGTCTCTGAGACAGCCAAAGTACTGCACCAAGCCCTCAGCTTGGATAAAGTGATGAGCTGTGCTGAAAGACCGAGGAGCAGACTGATTTTCTCTAAGTTTCCTTGAGCTATATACTGCTCTCCACCTCAAATGGCCAGCTATTCTAGGAAGGTTTCTTGATTACCTTTTGAATCCTATAGGGACGATGCTCATTGGTTCCAGAAGAGCCGACTCCCCTGTCCCTCCCACGCTGCCAGTTGCTTGTTCATAAAATCACAAAGTTCATAGAATCACAAAGCAAACTTTCATGTTACTAGACAGCTTATATAACTTACATAACTTATTTTACTTCCTAAGATCCTTGGATCATCTCCCTTTTCTGCTTTTCTGTTTCTAGGTTTCATTTTTTTCTTCTAGTTGTAGTTCCTGAAAGCTTGACATTTTCCTCTTTAAAGCTTGACGTTTTTCTCTTTATTACTCTGTAGTCTTAAATTGACCACAAAATGTTTTACTTTGGTAAATTAGGAAAGAAACATTGCTTGTCTTAATTAGTTTAGTTTTTAAGATCTATGTTAAAAAAAAATCAAAGACTGCCCCAACCTACCTGCTTAAAAAAAATTATCAATGCAATTATGTATGAAACATGAATATTTTTGCAAAAATGCTCTATTGAAATATGGAATGTTTGAAGTTTCTCAGTAAAGTAAGATCAGAGAAGCCTTCTGCATATGTCACTTGAAAAACATCCTGGACTTGTAGCTAGAGTCCAGGGAAAATCATAGTACTCTTGCTGATCTGTTTTAGGACTTTGCTCAGTGCTTGGAACCATTGGGTCTCGATTTATTTGAGGGTCTCTCAAATCAAGTGAGGCTGTTGCAACCAGCATAGAAATAAATAAATAAAGTGTGCTTTGAGGTTACTTGAAACTGAGTAGTACATGGTTTAGACTATTTTTTTACCTCTATCAGCAGTCTATTGATCATTTCTGAGGGGTCCACAGAAGTAAAAACTTATGCCATTATGCATAAAAACATATGCATTTTGGATTACTACTCTGAGTTCTGTAACTCCTCTGCACATCTTTTGGACCCTGAAAATTGGAACAAGTTGGAAGCAACTATAATAAAGGAGCAATCAAAGAATATGAAGTACTTTGTCCTTAAATGATAGAATAGTTTAAAAGAGTTAAAAATCTCTGTTGTGTAAACAATGTGAATATATCTTATTAGGGAGGTTATTTTTTTCTTTTTTTTAAAGATGTTTTGGAGAATTGTCTAATGTGAAGACATTAGAACAAGAGTTTCAACAGAGTTATAAATATTTAGCATCAAACTCTTACACTGTAATTTAAATCTGCTAGGTATTTGGTTTGTGCTCTTAAGTCTATTCAAAGTGCTATAGTTCAAAACACTGGTTGATAATATAATATACCTGCTTTTCTCATGAATCTCTTGCAAGAGAGATTTGGAAGTATTAAGATCACTGATTCTTTTTTCTTTTTTTTAAGAGTAGAAAGAAAGAACAGATTAGTCGTTCCATTGACCTTGGAACAAGTTGGCTCCTGAACTTAAAACTTCAGAGAAGCTGTTGAGTGGGGATGCGCTACCCTAATTCAAGATCTCAGTGCTGCAGATTGTTATTGCTTTTGACAAGTCTAATTGTCAGGCATTTATATCTGAAGAATATACAGAAACTTTGGTTGCACTTCAGCCTCAGGAAACAAGACAAAGGGATGTCTTTCTGTGTTTCAAATCAAATTTATACATATGAGTTCCTTTCATATTGGCTAATGGAGCATTCTGAGTTAGATATGCTTATATTAGAATTAGCAACTGTAGTAATTCCCCAGATTTAAATGGAGATCTGTTATCTTTAGCTAAAGCATAACCAAATTTTTAGTTATGGACAAACCTTGGGGCATTTTGAGAAATCCTGATTATGACTAGGTGACTGCGGATAATACTGTCACTGCCTAGATGCTAGCCTGTATGCTGCAAGGTTGAAACATCAGATGGGGCAGAAGAGCAATTGCAGTTCCCAGCTTGTCTCAACTTTACCAGAAGACAAGTATGGCACTTCTTGCAAGCCTGAAAAGATAAGCAATGCCAAGCACACTCAGGGATTTTACCACCTTAAAATTGTTACCAATAAATTGTGATTCTCTTGTTGGTCTTGAAATGGTAATGTACTTATCTGTTCTCAGCGTGACTAACAGTGACTTAGTTAAAGAGTGGTATTTTGCCTATAACTCCTTGAAACTGATGGCTTGATTGTGAGGGGTAGGTCTGCTTTCTGAATGCCTCACTAGTTGTTGCCTGAGCATGGGCGGAGATGATGCTATTTTCTTTGCTTTTGGATCAATTCCAGACATTTTTCTGGACATCCTTTGACCACTTGCTTTTTGGGTGTCCAAAGAGATATACGCTGTGGCCTGTTTTGGTCAACTTAAAACTGGCCAGACAATGAGCCTCATTTTCAATTTGAATTGCCTAGTACAATTACAATACAGTACAATTACAATTTATCACCTTATAAGTCACTAGTTCCAAGGCAAATTTACACCCTGATCTAGGAGTTTTTATTGCCTTGTGTATTGCTGTGCCAAAGTAGAACTTCATCATCTTGAGCATAAAGGAAAAACAAAACCAGCTCTTTTTTTTTTTTTTTTTTTAATGGTTAGATGATGATGATTATTATTATTGGTAATTTGTCCTTTAGTTTTGTAATGTGTACAGTCATGCTTTTTTTTCCAGTTCTTCTCAAGCTCTGCAAAGTTTGCTGACTGGGCAAAGATTATTCTGATTGAGATAAAGCCTTCTTGGCACTGAGAATACACCCCATGGCCTATTTCCTGAATTTCAGCTTTCTCATTCACATGCTCTTAATTTCATTCATGGGAAAAAAAAAAAAAAAAAGAGGGTTAAAGAGGTAGCAGGTAGGGCAGATTTTCAGATCTGACAAAGCCTTGGAGAATCATCACATATTATTTCTCAGAGAAATGCAAGAAATATGCTTGACTCAGCAGTCTGACAGAATGTACGTGCTGCTTTATAAAGATGCTGTACTGGGCAAGAGTTGCTATGAATGAGCTGACTTTGTCCAAGTAAGGAGTACTAGAGTGGACTCTCTCCTGGCCATTGAACAGCTTTTAGATTCAACTAGGTTTCTTGAACAAGGTTTGTAAGTTAGCAGTGTTTCAAATATTTCAAAATCCTTCTAAATATGGTCCTGCTCCTCCTTGGTAACTCTGGTCATTGGTTTGTGCCCTGTGTCAGCACTCATGTGGTGTGGAGTTAACTGAATTGCAGCATCCTGAGTCTCCTATTTCCTCACTGCACAGAGCAGGGAGGTTATAAAAGAGTCAGTATTAAACCCACATCTTAGCAGAGCAAACACTACCCATTTATTCTACACTGAAAGAAGCAGACTAGGTCTAGTTCCTAGCTTTCGCATTACTGTCACCATGCTACGAGCACCATGGCTGCTTCCTTTATGCTGACAATTGAAAACGCCAATATTCCATACCTTAAAAATCTCACGTTATCGTTTCTTGCATGGTTTTCCACTCATTCATGTTGCTCCTCAGTAACTTAGCAATGACTAGTCAAGATATGCACACACCATATTGTTTTACGTGTTTGACTAGAACACTGACAGATTAATAGGAAGGGTAAATAGCGATGTACTCTGTGGTGGCTCAGTGTGGGCTGGCAGGATTGACTGATGCCAGACTTTGTTGTATTTACACAGAGGAAGCCGCAGCAAAAGCCTGCTGGGGCAAGGTGACTTGGGTCATGGGTATTTGTTTCTCATCTCTATAGAAAACAATTGTCCTCTCAATGGAAGACAGCTTTTGGAAACTATGTGGTTCCACTAGTGGGGAAGCATTTGTACTTCCAGAGTACTAAATAAAATGCAGCTATAGAGTGGCAGATGCATTAAGCGTCCCCAACACAGTTTGTCATGTACAAGATTTTGAATTCATACACTGATATTTTCAACTATTTCTTTGATCTGCCCAATTTAGAAGAGGATTATTGCTCAGAGTTTCCATTGATTTTTTCTCCCTGAAATTTCATCTATGCTGAATACTTTTTTATGATATCAATTCAAGAAGAATGTAAAAGGCTAAATTTGTTCGTGACATAACCACTTGTTCTATTACAAAAGGTCCTTATTTATAACAATTTCTAGAGCATCACCTAGGATCTTCAGCTGAGATTGCATCTTTACAGGTTTAAATAATATAAATGGGACAATGGGACTGAGCCTCTAAGGTGGTTATAAAGTAGGAGAGCACCTCCTACTGTGCCTGTTTTCGATTGTGAGGAAAGGACAGGTCAGGTGTAGTTCTGAGCTCTAGAGTGAGCAGTATCGCTTTTGAGACTGTGGAGAGCGTCTCCTGGGAGGGCTAACCTGGATGCCTAGATTAGATTCCTCTGGAAGATGGTCTTGGTGCCTCTCCAAGAGGTGAAGGTCCTTGTGAGACAGGAAGACAGGAAGATTGTATGTATATAAATCACATATGTGTACATTAGATGGTACTGTTGATGTAGCTGTGGCAATAGAGAGCTTGGAGGAGGCTGAAAAACACACCTAGGAAGCTGGGGAGACTACTTAAGTAGTAATTGTGCATTGATTTCCCAGCTGCCACACCTGCCCACCTTGGACTTGATGATTAGAGCTAGCGGGGGTACATGGATGCCAGCTACAGCAAAGTGCATGGAGGCAGACCTCACACCATCTCCAAAGGTTACCATGAGTGGCAATTTTAATACAGCTTCTGAAACTCAGTCCTATGTTTTCATCTCTTGCCTTTCTTACACTGGCTTTGTGGAATGACTAGGTTTTGTCATGAACTCCAGAGATGAAGGGACTTCCCACTGTGTCTGACCACCACAAGACGTTGATTACATAGTGTCAGGAACTCCCCAGTATGCAAAGATTTGTATAAGATTGACTGACAGGAGATCCTACTGTCTATTTGGTCATTAGATATGATTTTATACTAGGTACAGGACTGACTGGATAGAAATCTTGGGGAATAGCATGCTCATGCAGTGTAAACATATACTCAATATAATTTTATGATGTCTCATATTCATGCAGTTCTCTTTCCTGAGGAAAAAAAAAGGAGCAGATGATTCCAAGGTAGCACTTTAGATTCATGAGACTCCCTAAGAAATATTTTCCAGTGTGTATAGGAAAAAATACTCATTGCTTGCATATAATTCTCAACAGTGTTGACATCCTATAAGAAAATCAGTGTGGGAATCAACCACCTATTGTTAATATAATGTAAATATATGACAAAGACTGTTAACTCTAAAATGAGAGGAAATGAAAATTCCTGACCCTCCTTCCTGTAGTCTCTTTTACCCTTTCCATGCCCCAGTGGAATAATTTACACTATAGTGAGGTGACCATCAAGTGGTCTAAGATTGTGATGGCACAAGCAAGTTGCTGTGAGGGTGAAGCAGTGTGTGAATCTGCATGGCCTTGGTCACTCTGCTGTGTTCCCCTTCACTCTGTGGTAAAGACAAGAGCATCATTTTCAGTGGAAGTTGTGGAAGCCACTTTGCATTATTTGCAGGAGAAGAGATTGTATTGTAGACAGTAATATGCTCCATATTCAGGGTCTAACGTACCTCAGCATATTTAATTTGATATGGATGTGGTCTGTTTTGGTGGTGCTTTACATTCATTTCACATTGGTTCAAATGACTGCGGAAGATTGGGATCCAAGAACTGAGCCCCACACTTTTTTTCTCCTCAAGTAGAATATTTGAATAGGTTAATGGCTACAATAAACCTGTGGACAGTTCAGAAGCACATCGTGATGTGACAGTGATTAGTTGCTGCCATTTGGTAATGGAGACAAGACTCTCTTTTTCCCTCATTTACAATGACCTCGCCAGCTGTCACTCGATCTTTTCAGCATAGGAAGAGACACTGTGAGACCTGTATGGAATGGAAAGGATTTCTCTGTTTGGGGCATGTTAGATTGTCTCAAAAATTTAATGGGAATAAATATTCAACACACACACACACGCACACACGCGCACACACACACATATATATATGTATTTAGACAATGCAGTTAAGGGCAAATTAAATGTGATGCCTTAGACCTATTTCAAGAGTTCTGGTCTTGTAACCTATATATTCCACTTGTTTAATGATAAAGGCATAACAGAACTGCATCATAAGGAATCTTAACTTTTATGGCTATATGTCAGAGTGTATAGTCTGTAGAATCAGCAAGAGAAGGAGAAATAGTGTCAAATATGCAAATGCCCATATCTAGGTCTTACTTCATATTGAGGGTAAAATACTGAAAACTGTGTAAGTTTAATGGTATTTTTAGACTTTTTAATTTATTTACTATGGAGACTCCTCTGGATCTCTCTCTCAGCAGCTATTGCAGTATGTTCTTGCTGGTGTCTTCCTCCCATGGGATAGGCTTAGGCATCCTAGTAATGGCTGTGGCTCCTGGGTCAGGAGTAGCAGAAGTAACCAGCGTGCAGCAGCACATTTTGCTGGAGGCTTCAGGGTGCTTTAGTGCCTCGGCTGGACAAGTTGTTTGCTTAAGCTTCAGCAAAAGAGTTTATGGTGTGACGAGTTAGTGGTGTGACCTTACAGCATCCCAAGCATCTCCAAAGGTTATTGCTTATATAGGTAGAGGGGCCCACAGTTTTAGAAGTGTGTGACTGAA
>JAVCKT010001226.1:10133-22914 GCA_032273925.1 Rhynchotus rufescens | reverse complement strand
TTTTCTTCTCTTTTAAATGTATTACAAGTCTAACAGTTTAATGAACTTAATGATGAACTATTAGCCACCAATGTATCTGAAGATCTCGTAAGAGCATTACCACTGTACCATGTAAGAAATGACACATTAAACTATGCAGATTTCGATGCTCCAAGAAATTGTTCTGAATCCTAGCTGGAGGAATACTTTACTTTCTCTCACCCCACCAGTTCTAGCAGCCAAAAAATGTTAAACAATCCGTTAATAATTGATTTTATAATGTTGCTTGTAGACAATAGACTTTTAACTTTCTGGAAAGATGTGCCATAAGAAATAGTTTGGTAAAATGAGCAGAAACATTTTGTCTCTGTTTCAACCTTATTTTGACAACATCAGAGACTGGATAATATTTTCCTTTCACGTCTGTATTATCCTAGGTATAATAATATGAATTTTACCAAAATAAATTAACTGTATTGGATGTTCTATCTTAAAGTAGGTCAAGCCATTATTCAGTTGAAAATAATATCTCATGATTATTGTATAAAATGATTTTCTTCACCAACCAGCTTAATGCTGTTTTCTTATTTTCAGGCCATGGGTTGAATAGCAAACAAACCAAACAGCTGCAAGACCGGCTGACTTCAGCTTAAACTCTTTTGAAAATCAGGTCAGACAGTTGAGATCAGAGTCTGGACTGCTCTCATTGTCCTATCTTCCTAGATTGGACTGTGTTAAAGAAAAAAAGAAATGAGAACAGCTGACTGTAATAGTCATCTCTGGCTTTAATACTTGTGAAAATACATCAAACTATTTGTTTTCCCCCCAAACATGCGGATTTTATTAGCTTTTGAAAGTGGAAGCAAGTGTAAATAAAAATAGCATTTTGTCTTAATAGGCTGATTTACCTTCTATCAGATAAATTAAATTGATACAAGTGGTCATACTGAGATCACTATCACTCATGAGTTCAACTGGAGATTTTTTTGCCAACATATCTTGAGGACAAAGAAAGATCATTCTATTTGTAGGGAAAAGTTTTATAAATCATAATTTTCTTAAAATTCTCTATGATAAATATTTCTGAGATTGAAATGATTTCACTCAGAACTTTCTTGTGATTTTGCTTGGAAAATGGAAAAAAAATCACTCTGCTAATTTCTGACAATATTTCATTAGTCAGACACAAGGGCTACGAGGATGATCAGGGGCCTGGAACATCTGCCCTATGACCAAAGGCTGAGGGAGCTGGGCCTGTTCAGCCTGGAGAAGAGAAGGCTGAGGGGGGACCTGATCAGTGTGTATAAATACCTCAAGGGAGGCAGTGAGGAGGAGAGGGCGGCCTCTTTTCAGCGGTGGCCAGCGATAGGACTAGAGGAAACGGCCACAAGCTGAGGCACCAAAAGTTCCACAGGAAAAGTTCCACAGGAACCACAGGAACTTGAGAAAACACTTTTTGACAGTGAGGGTGAGAGAGCCTTGGAACAGGCTGCCCAGAGAGGTTGTGGAGCCTCTGGCCCTGGAAAGGCTGCTTCAAAGAGGAGACTGGAGTCTCTGAGACTCTCCTTGAAACCCGCTTGGACATGATCCTGTGCCACCTGCTCTAGGTGACCCTGCACGTGCTGGGGAGGTTGGACTAGATGATCTCTAAGGGTCCTGAGGGGTCTAAGGGTTTTGAGTCATTGGTTTTTCATTTAAACAAGAGTGAGAGGTTTATTTATCCCCTTTTCATTTCCTTTGTATTTGTTACTGCTTTTATTTGGCCGCTCTATCTCCTGCTACATGGTTAGGAAAGGCTATATATTCCTTTTTAATCAGAAGATGAATTGATTCTTTACTTTCTGGTTCTGCTCTGGATTTGCGTTATCAGAGCACCGTGGCTACTGATTTCAGTAAGACTTTACTTCATGACTTGTGGTTCTCTTGTGACATATAAACTGAAACCACACAGATTGCTTGTTTTGGGCCAAGTCTTATACCTCTGAACTCTTGAGAGAGAAATTACAAGAAAGTTTGTGAAACCGTCCTACCCTGTGTGCATGCCAGAGTATGTTCTACTGCATGGGGCAAAAAATGTCTTGAAAAAAACTTGAATTGTAGAGCCTTGTTGAATTTGGGGTGTATGACTGCTTCTTGTCCAGTCCATTTTGGGGAGCTATTGATCCAAACAAAAGGGAGCTTGGACCAAGTTGGAACGTAGTAGTTATGCTGGGATTAGCATAAACGCCCAGCTCATATTTGTTTCTTTATTGTGCTAGAAGATGGTGAAAGCATTTTAAGGAAAGCATTTATTTTTTAGGATTTGGTTTTCTGTGGCTGCCTTAGGATACAGCGACTTGTGTTTTTTACTGTTTTTACGTAATCTTCTGTCCCATTTTAGAAGAGAAATGGGTGCTCATAACCGCTACATGAGCAGCCTGGCTGGGCGCCCCTCTGCAGATTCCTGCAGCTTCGCTACGCGTCCCCCTTCTCTCCCCCCTTTATCAGACTGCTCCTCCTAAATCATAAGAGGGCGACCTCTCTGGCACCGTGGCTGCTCTCCCGGGATCAGGCCCCAGTTCCCAGCCCAGGATAGGGCTGGATGAAGAGGGGAGGTCAGGCAGGTTGGGCTCCTTTGTTCTTTACACGAGCAGGTAAGGTGAGGGGTGTGTGTGTGTGTGTGTCAGCCCTTGAATGTGATAGAGACTGTGAGAGAGAGAGCCTGGACATCTGTGCAGTCAACAGAAATAATTTATCTATTATATTATTATTATATATATAGTTGTATATATACTTATATATAAAGATATATATAGTTTTGTAACATTTTTAATGTGTTGTTGCTGGTTTAAGGATCTGTTCTAGGCATTCACTGCATATCTTCAGGTTTTGGGTGCTATTTGTGAGCAGGAAATGTATTTTTGGGATCACCTCAGCATTGGCCAGGGTTTGTTAATGTGCTGGGCAGCTCCTGACCAGACTTCTGCCGCATGGACGTGTGGCTTTACAGCCATGAATGAATGAATGAAGGAGCTGAATGGCTTCTAAGAGGTTACAAGGTCTGGCCCTTCACTTCACCATTTCAAAGGCTCAATGTAAGAAGCCCTCTAATATTTTCTTCTTTGACACATGCATTATCTTTGCTGATAAGGGCTCTAAAAACCAGTTCCAAATGCTCCAAATATTCAGCTTATGCCTGAGGAGGCTGAAGCGGTTTTCAAGTCATTTTTCTGCTTTTAGAAAGCCGTGCTTGTTTTGATCAGCAAGACAGAGTGATCAGGGCCTTTATTCCATGGATGAGAGCTGGCAGGAGGCTTCTCAGGCATCAGCTCTCTGGCAAAGGGAAAGTAGGCAAGGAGAGAGCTTGGAAGATCAGGAAGAGACAGCTCGCATTTTAAGCTTGAATATTTTGCTCTTTCTTAATTCTTTTTGTTTGTGCATTTTGTTGCCCAGTGAGTTCATCCAAGGAAATAAGCAGAAGGGTCCTTGGAAGCACAGAGGAAAGGTTTGCTTTAAAGTTTACAGTAAAAATAGGCATGCCCAACACACTGCTTTTCTGATGCTGGCAAACCCCTTACAAGAAAGCAAATTGTTCATATTTGGCTTAAAGGTTTCTGTCAGATGTGGCTAAGTTGTTAATTTTATCACACAATAGTGTTTCGCCGAGTGGGATGCAGGAGGATAACCGCTTCTGGAAGCGTGACCTTCCTGGAGGAGGAGGCGTGGGTTCTGCCCTTGCATCCCAGGTGCCATGGTGGGAGGCAGGAAAAAGATTTTTCACCTCTACTGGAGTCACTTTCAACAGGCTCTTTTGCCTACTCTCACCAAAGAGCTTGTGATAGTCATGGACAGAAATAACACATCAGAAAAACACAGGAGTGGACCAAATAAACCCCTAGTTCAATCTAATGTAAAGAATCTTACATTGCCAGCTTATATTTCCAAGAACCAACCTCTTTTCGTAAGAGAGATCCTATTGTAGTACCAAAGGGCATGAAAATCTTTATTTAAATGAATGAATGTGCTCTGAATTTGCCCTGGAGAGTTGATAGTGAAAAGGAAAAGGTTCCAGGGGATTTTATTAATAAATAAAACTGAGGTTTGGCTGCACCATTCCCTTGGAAGCAGTTAGGCTGTTCAAGGTATCTGGATTGAGGTTTCCCTGGAAAGCCCTTGGAGTTTAATAGCAGTGAGTCCATCAAAGGTACCAGTCGTCCCAGAGGTGGCATTTGCTCCATGTCTGCAGCGTGGCCGCAGGGCACGGGAATGCGTGCCCCATTCCCGGGAATTGCAGGGAAGGGGTCAACAGACACCCTTATGGGATTTTTTCTTTTTTTTCCCCATTTTTCTTTTTTCCTTTTCCTTTGAGCAGTGCAAGTGCTCCACCTACAGGTCCAGCAGCTTCCTAATGGATCACTGCTCAGTAGGCTCAGCATGCTTTCCTTTGGTTGTGTTCAGAAAAGGACTATGTGGCTGTGAAGCTACCTCAAGCTGGTCTCCAGTGTGATTCTGAGTGAGCCAGTTTCAACAACCATAAAGTCATGTAATCTACCCTCAATCTGTGTTTGTGAATTTGGCGGGACTGGAGAACTCCTACATGCTAAAACCTGGCTCGGATTAGCAGCATGCACGTGGAACACTTGGAGACAGGCACTAAGGCTGACGGTGAGTGATAAGTAGGGGGCTTTTTTGGAAGAAGCTTGGTTTCCCGTTGAGTTAGGTTAAGTCCAAGAAGAGGTAAAGCGTGTCACGTCTGAGGATGTTTTGACTCAGGCTGAAAGGCTTCTGAGGACAAAGCGACCTGTTCCTAGCCTGGCCAGGCGAGCGGCAGTGAGGAGTTCTCCCCGCTCCGTGTCCGGACCCGGCATCGGACCCGGCATCGGACCCGGCATCGGACAAGGCTCAGCCTCGCGGCTGCCCACAGCAGAGGCAGTCTCATCTACCAGGAGATGAAAGCAGAACCTCAAGTGGATCTTAAGGACAAAAGGAAATGTATTGGCAAAAAGTCTTAATGTAGCTTTGTTACTAGGTGAACGGGGTATAATTATTTTAAAAGCAAGCTACTCGGGAGCTGCATGTTCAGTGTTTTGGAGCTTTCATTCCTCTGCTCGTAGCACCAGGATTCCCTCACCAGGCTGATGCAGCATGTGTTAAGCACCTGAAATTTTGAGACTTTTTTTTTAAGGAGAAACTCAATAACTGGTATCTAAGAGTCTAAAGAGAGGGCTAGGGCAATCACTGACCCGGCAATGTTAGTTTTTTAATAAACTGTGCAAGACAAGGCAGGTTTTCCAGAGAAACTATAGCGAAGGGTTAGTTATGCAGGCGTCTGGTTGAGATGAAGCGCAAGGGGAAGCTCACGGGGCGTTAGTGATGTCTTGAGAACAGAAATGGTTCTCAAGAGAGTTTTATGGAGCACAGCTCTGGCCTAACAAGTATGGCTTTGAGAAATTACAGCATTAACTACACACATAAATGCCTTGGGAAAGCCTGCCGTGGTGCCCCAAAGCATTACTGTGTATTTTCTCTCGAGCTCATGCATTAAAAGTATGAAGAACCAGCTAACGAAGTTCAGCAGTAAATATTAGTGGGAATCCCTGTCTACCAGGTGTCTGAGTAGTCTCCTCTTCCTGCAGCTCCACACTGATCTGTGCCAGGTAGGGGTTTCATAAAGGCCTGGATGTAATTGTGGTGACAGCTGCTTAGAGGCAGGGAGTTGCACACAGCTATGCAGGTTGCTTGGGGCCCTTTATTTTGGCATTTTAGAAAGGGAAATTTGCAGTCACACATTTAGGAATAAAATACACAAGCTCTTCCTATTCCTACAAATAGGTATGTGTATTCTTGAGATAGAAAAAGAATTTAGTGATTCTATTATTCTATTGTTCAAGATGAAATCTCAGCATGATGACCAGAAGGCCCCTGGTGATGCTTGGATGTATCAAAGAAAATATCAAGAAAGCCGTTTAAATGCTGAACGAAATACTGTGAGGGCTTTCAGAGCTTAAACTGTATTTATTATAGTGAACAAACAACTACAGGTGAAGAAAATGCTGGAGGCTAAAGGACTGAGCGCTTGGACCAGCCTCTTTCAGCAGGGAAAAGCAGGTGCAGCAAGTATGGATGGCAGAAGCCTTGACCACAAGAAGAAGAAAAAGGTACCTGGTTTTAGTGTTGGGAGGTGGGATTGTGTTTGGAAAAGAAAGCAGTGGGATCTCCATTCCTGTATTGTCTTCAGGAGGGAGCTAAGAGGGTGTGCTGTGCATACAAGTAGGAAACACCTCTGGCAAATGGAAGGGGAAGCCATGAGCCCTGCCTGGAGTGACATGGTACATGACATGGAAGAAAACCTGCCCGATGCAGGAGAGAGCCCTGCTGTGCCATCATCAAGTGGATTTGAGCTCTTTATTCCAGATGCACACGGCAGAAACACTGCTTTCCTTCTTCATCAACCCCTGGGCTGGCTCATAAGGAACCACTTGGTGTGGTCCAAGCACAAGGCATGACGTCTGAGCTACGATCTTAGCATGGTCCCACCAGCAGGAACCCCTGGGATGAGAAGGGATTCTCGTGGAGCTCCCTGCTTGAGGAACAGCGCTCAACTACCTGAGCTGCTGCAGCCAGGGCAGGAGCGGCGGAAAGGGCTTTTCCCTTCCAGCCTGCCAAGGATCCGTCTGTGGAAGCAAAGGGAAATTGCTGCATAACGGCCCTTAGTGTTGGCGGAGACGGCGGGTTACTGCCCGGATTTGTTCCTTCTGGATGCTTCCTTCTCCCCTGCCTTCAGCTTCCCCTAGGACTGCTTTTCATTTGCCAAACCCGAACAAGTTCAAAGAGCCAAGTGCACAGAAGTGAGCAAAAGTTTCTGTGGCAAGAGCTAGTTGTGCACATTCAGGTGAGCTTTCTGGGGGTAAAATGGCTATTTTAGAGCTCTCAAACAATACTGACTCTTTGGTTGGGAGCCTTTTTTTTTCTGAGCCCCATAAGATTTTTGGAATTCATTTCCAAGAGTGAAAGAGCTCCAGACACACACAGCTTTTCTGAGTGTTTACTATAACTTGGAAAGTAAAAAGTATAATCAAAATGAAGAAAACTTTATCAGAAATAGCATTTTATATTAGTGAATGGATTTGAAAAAAAAAGTAATTTTCTTTTAAAAGTATTTTTTCTTTTTTTTTTTTAACCAGACCTGTCTCAGTTTCATGATCATGATAATGTCATTATGAACAGTATCGGTGGGAGACAAGGTAGCCCTGGCTTCACTGCTCCCTTAGGAGCTTCTCAATCATCCTAACACTTGAATACAAAATCAGGGCACAGAGTACTTCAGAGTCATCTTGACAACATACTTCACACTGCTGTTTTCTAGAAAGCAAGACAATGACATTTTCCCTTTGAAACACTGCTGTGTTTTCCTTCAGTGTGAACTGTGGACCAAGAGAACTTGCACCAGCTTGTTTTACCAGGGTGCCATCGCTCTGGCCTGTCCTGCCCAGCTCGGGGCTCCAAAATTGTGTGAGAACCTCTTTAATCGCAAACTTCTCTCTTTCCTATGAGTCTTCCCGGCCTGCAGGAGCCCAGGCACCGGTGCCACGGTCAGCAAGTGGCTCTAGTTCAGTACAGGTCTCGATGCAGCTCTGAAGGGTTTCTTTAAAGGCCTAGTTGAAGAGCAGAGGCCAAGGTGCCCACAGACCCAAAATAAGGCCCCTGCCTCTGCTTTAAACTGGCTGCCATGGGATTGTTTTCCTTCTGCACAAATAAAGAGTGGCTCCCGGAAAACATTAGTATTTCATATTCCGAATGATTAGAACCACGTGCATCTTATGATGTACTGGAGAAGTACAGTGTTGCAGGGGGCTGCAAAAGGAGCATTAGGCACAAGGGTTCATTATGCATGTGCTTCTGGTTGGTTTCCATATCAGTTATGGCTCAAATAATATATTATATATATTATTATATATTATATTATTATATTATATATTATATATTTTTTATATATATATTATCTGTGATTCTGTGATCCCTGGATGAGGCTGCTGGTCATCGTGGGGCAGCCTGTGGGGCAGCACTGGATGGAGGGAAAGTGGTCTCACATGTGTGCACATCTGCTTAAAAAGGGGCTAATTAACACAGTATGCAATGACCGCTGGATTGGGCAGCTACGGCATTGGTTCTTACGCTGGAAAAGCTCCTTCTAGTGCAAGTCTGCCTGGCCCTGTTTTGACAGGAAGCATCAGCTACTTGTTACTCATGGAGTATCAGGGAGACTATTTATCCAAGTATCTGCAGACAAAGTAGGAAACAGCAGTGTGATCATGCTTATTTGTCAACCTCATGGCTTGAAGTCCAGCCCGTCACGTTGGCCTGCTTTTGTTCTCTGCAGAAGGAGCTGATGATGACCTGCCCTTTCCAGAGCCTCCCACTTCTGGCACCCGAGTGTGTGCAGCGTTTCCCATGGGGTCCTGGCACGGGGGCTGGCTCAGGAAGGGTGTTTAGGGGATCCAGCCTTTATGGGACCCTGCCTGCTTCCTGCCCTGGGCTCCCTCGCATCCAGGTGAGGGGTCTGGCTGCTGTTGAGGTCTGGCTGCAGAGCTGCTCGGCCCGGGCCGTGCCCTGTGAGCAGTGGGAACACCCTTCACCTAAAGATTTAGTAGGTCGAGAACATCTTAGGCTTAGCTTTACTGGGAAACTGCTACTGCACCGGACACTTACCTGCAATAAAGACACGAGGGGCTGCCCTCAACCAGCTTCTAGTGTGGATTTGTAAAGAAGGGGCGCTACCCTTTAAACTCTTTAGTTTTATCTTGTTAAAAGAGGCAGTAATCACAGAGTAAGGGGAAGGGAAAAGGGGCTTGTCATTTTTTTCCTTTTTTTTTTTCCCTTTTAAATCGGTGTGTTCATAGAATTCGGCTATTTCAGCATCTTCTTCAAAAATTAACATATCAATGAGAATTAGTGAAGCAGGCCAAGGTACTGCATCCTTTGAGCAAAACGTTTTCTTGTCTGGGTGCTAAGTAAAAACAAACACAAGTAAAGCAGGGCAGAGACCCCCAAAGCCCCCCAGGACTGAACTGTGTGCAAACACGAAGGAAGAGCAAAGGACTGAGTGTAAACTAGAGTTTAGGACCTAAGAACTCCAAAGACTTTTATTGATGTTGACAACATCGCCGAGGAAAAATCAAGTTAATGGAATTTACATAAGGAAAAGCTTCCAAGTTTCCACAGATTTTTCTAACCAAACACATTCATGAATCAGTGAACCACAGCAAGAGTTAGACCCGACCAATTTTGCAAATTGATTTAAACTCTGAGCAGGAAGGAGGCCACTCTTGTTTCAAGTCAGGTGGGGTAGCATAAATTGAACCATCAAAATTCTGCTCATTTTGTAAGCTTAAGCCTTTGTGTTTGGTTGGGCATGGGCCCAGATTGAGTAGTTTTTGAATAGTGATTTCACATTAAGCCCAACCTTCTCAAGTTAACAAATGAATGAAGACTGGTACTGGAGGATCTAAGTAACGCTAGATATGTTACAAAAAGGGGGACAAAGGCATACAAACGAATCCGAGAAGCATTTTTGACCACTTGAAAACTTGCAGATGAAGCAATATCCCAATTTAAGGCAGGAATCGGAGCCTTGATGTTAGCTGGAAATTTGTGTCTCTGTCAGTTGAGGTAAGGACGTACATTCTGGCCAGCTGCTCATGTTCCAGGTCAGCGTTTTCCAGGCGCTCTCGAGTCCGAGTGGAGGCCAAGGGAATCCTGATCGGGGTGGAGGTAGCGACAGCTGAAGGAAATGGCTGCAGCTTTTCCAGTGGATTTTGAAATTTTGTTTCTGAAATGCTAAATTCCATCATGGGCTCTTTCATTGCCGCCACAGGTGCAAAAACCAGTAATGCTAATTCCAGCAATCCAGATCTTATTTCATAGGCAGAAATTAACCCAAAGGCAGGTAATAAAAATGCATACATCATCCCATTCAATTATTCAGCAGTTTTGCAGGCATACCAGAAAAAAAAAAACAGCTTTCAATATAAAAATTGTCTATGAAACAGTCTGTTTTGACTTTTTTTTTCCCCTCCACGGATCATAATTCTGAATGTGCCGCTGAATCTGTAGAAAAGGAGAAAAAACAGTGAGCTCCATTTCCAGCTGCCTCAGTGGCAGAATGGTTTGAAACTTAAGCTGTAAACCCACACGTGTTCTTTCAAAGTCACCAGTGACTGAGGGACAGTTTGTAACTGCCCTTTTAAACACACCTCAGAATTAAGAAAAAAGGCCAAGTTCAAAGCTGCGAGAACAACAGAGCTGAAAGGTCTGTGCACTACTAGCTCTGTTCTAAGTTTCAGCATCCACTTCAGCTCTGCCCTTAAAATATGCAGAATATTTAGATTCTCCACACAACCCTTTGCATCCTGCAAGCTTACAGCAAGCAAGCACAAGGCTTTACTGCATACAACTGAGAAGATTATCACCAAAGTAGGACAAGGCTAGAAAGATTACCTTGTGTGTGCTGTTCTGTCCTCTCAGCTGGGGTTCCTGTCTCTTTCTCTTCCAGGAAGCGAATCTGGAGCTGTTTGATTTCTTGATCGTAGTCCTGCCATTCAGGAACTATCCGCATCGCTGCCTGCAGCTTGGGCTCTTTGGTCATTGGGTTATTACACTGCAAACAAAACACGAACTGTTCAGATGCTGCAAGAATAGTTAAAAAGGAGTTTCTTTACTGAACGGAGGGAGGCTTCCCCCTCGTGGAATGGAGCTGTTTGGGGGAAACATGGAAACATGCCTGTGTTTTAGCCACTGCCCAGTGCAAAGCCACTTGGCAAACGCGGAATGCCACTGTTCCTAATAAGAAAAAACACAGAAGGGAAAAGGAAAAAATATGAGGAAGTGAAAACATTTAAATAACAGTATAATATGAGGCAGGAAAGGTAGTAGGTAGGCTCCTAAGGTAGGAAAGGGCCTTGAAGATGGGTCATTATAACCATTTGCAACATAAGAGTGAGTGAGTCATGTTGCACTTACCAGGTCAATGGTTTTTGCTCTCTTCTTTGAGGAATCATCACACCATGTTTCACACCAAAGCCATTCCTGTGGGAGTGACTTTATGGGCACCTGGTGGATCATGTTGTTAGGCAAATCCTGTATTGAAGAACAAGATTCAGTAGCAGTTTTTACAGACTGGGGTTCTGTCAACCCTCCCACCTCCCTCAGTACTGAATGTTTGAGGTTAAAAAAAGACCCGTGTGACCAGTCATGTCCAGTCACACTTGTGTTCCAGCGTACTGGGCAAATCAGCTGCTAATCTGAGACCATGTATGTACTATTGCCAGTCACCAGGCACATTTGGGGGTGTCCACAGCGGCCTCACTGCAAGGCAGGGAGTGACAGGACTGTCGCTGGCATCTGGCTGTGATAAAAGCCTCGCCAGGAAGGGAGAGGGCCCAAGCTGCTTTATTACTCCAGTAAAGAAAGGATTAAAAACCACACCTGATCAAGGTTAGACAGGCTGTTAGGGTCCTGACTAAGACCCTGATACTGTCCTCGGAGTCGGTCTCCAGCCGCAATCTTTCTGAACTTCTTCAGGTCCACCACATACAGAGCGCTACATGGAGACGATACCATTAGTAATGATGTTTCACTGAGGGGTAACTTACTGCAGCCCCAATAATCCCTTACCTGTAACATCTTAAAACAATCGTGGAAATAGTAGTGGAAACAGTTCAAATCATTTAACACAAGGCAGGAAAGCAGTTCTAAAAAGCACATATTATGGCACATATCTACATAGAAGTTGGTGCCACAAATCTGTCTTGGCTTTGCTGTCATGCAATGCATGCTGCTATTTGTTATTAACAAATGAAGATGTCTGGTTAGTTACCACCTCCTTCATAGCCATGAGAGTTGCAGCTAATCAAAGCACGGTCAGTGTCCCTGGTGGGTTCAGATGGACACAGGCAACGGAACCCTGCACGTGGATCGCCACAGCGCTGTGCACTCCAGTTACTTTTGTGACAGTGGTAAGTGGAACCAAAGGCTCTTCTGTTCCATTTTGTAAAAAAAAAAAAATCAAAACCAAACAAAAAGCGCCAGTACCTGATGTGATACTTTCTTCCAGCTAAGTGACTTGCCCAGTATCCTGATTTCCAGAATCTGTAGCCATCCATTTCTCTTCGACTGTCACAGAATGGAGTGTATCCATAAGGAGCACCGTCCAGATTGAAATCTCTTAATTCCTTTAGATCTGTGCGCACGATCTGAAGGGAAAGGATTTATTCTGATTTGTAGAAGCATAAAACACTGGTTAAGATCTACAACTCAGACTAAGTGAACAGTTAAAGGAGGAACAGGAGCATCTATTACTCTGCAGCCTTTTGAATTATGCATAGGTAGCACAAAAGTTTCTGCTTTATTCCCCCCCAAGACGGCGCTACTAAAATGGAGCTCTGAGAGAATCTGATAGAGGTTGGTTTGACAGCTGAAGTGCCAAGTTCTTGCTTCAGAAGCAACAAGAATTCTCACAACAGATGGAGTCTGCTACAATCCTTTGCCTCCCGTCCTCTTGAAAGTTTGCAAACTCTTCAGGCATGAAGGCTTTTTAATGTCTTTCTGACACACAGATGCTACTGCAGTAGTACTGCTTTAAAAATAATACTCCAATAGAAACAAACTGCATTAACAGTTTTCTTTTTCTGTAAATGCAGTGCGCAGACTGTCTACAGAAAGAAAAGCACAGCTAAAAATTTATCGTAGGTGATACTTAAGTACAAGTTGTAATGGTTTTAACTGCTAGGGGATCATACTGTACATATGCCAGAATACCTAAGGC
>JAVCKT010001226.1:0-10055 GCA_032273925.1 Rhynchotus rufescens | reverse complement strand
TTACATGTTGATAATCCATATTTCTCACTCTCATATATGTTATAGAATAAATATTTTTGGCAATTTATACCCATCCTGTTTATTCAGACTGCTGAGGCGGTATATTAAGCCATAGAGACATTGTCTGTTTTGCCACAAGGCACAGCTTTGGATACTGGGAATTAGTCTTCTCATTCCTCTGACAGCCATTTGGATCTGGGCAAGTTAAAAAGCAGGGAGAGGAGAAAAGACAGACCTAGAACTGGGGCAGTGCATGGGTGAAACAAGACCCTGCTCAGCTGGAATCACAACAGTGAGTGAATAAAGAACCTGAAAGAAAAGAGATGGGCCAACAAAACCACCCTTTGTGAGCAAGCAGGTTAAAAAAAAAAAGCAGCACTCACTGAAGGATGTTACAGTTACAGAATGACTAGAGAGTCACCCTTCAGTTAGGCCTGGGAAGTGCTCAGACTTGCCCTCTCTGTATTAATATAGAGATTGCATTCAAGAACATGAAATTCTTAAATGATAAATTCTGTCTTCCATGTTACCTGATCAGCATCAACAAACAGGATTTTATCAACAGCCAGTGGGAAGAGCACATCCAGAAAGAGGATCTTGTAACCCCAGATGATCCGCTGTTTTTCTGTCTGCTGATGAAGCCAGCGGGGCCATTTGTACTGGACAAGCTCATACTGGAAATTGTACTTCTCTGCCATGTACGGGATGAACTCCTGCAGGGTGAGGGGAGGAAAAAAGCAGCTTATCTCAGTTCTTTGTTCCTCTGCAGGAAGAAAAAGTGCATTACAAGAGAGAAACTTCAGTCCTACAGTAAGGCACAGAAGACTATAAAATGAAATACTACAAACAATACCTACAGTACTGTTGATACTTCAAACAAAGTAAAACATAATCCAAAAATGTACAGCAAGTTATAAATTGTAAAGCCAACTGTTGTAAGACATCTAAATATTCTGGCATCCTTTTTCATACAAACCATTTTACAGTGATCCACAGATCAGTTTAAAAGAATGCATTACTCAAATCACATAAAAATTAGATATGGGAGAATTATTTAGGGATGTACAAAGCAGTATAAGAATAATAAAATGAGAGATAGTAATTGGGAGAAATTCTTTCCTAGAACAGTTTAGTCTGCTGACTTAAACTGGAGTTCTCATCTGTGTTGCAGCACAGTCCACGTTGGGAGCAACAGGGGCTCCACCAGCTGCTCGGTCTTGTTCTTGCTGAACAAGGCCAAGTACTGCTACTTCCTCAGACGTTAAAAGCTGAAAATTCCTCAATTATCCAGCTCTGATTTCATTTACCTCTGAGTTCTGGTTTGAATACCACTCTTTGCTGCTCATTTCATAGGTTAAGACAGATAATGGTTAAGTAATTCCAGGTATGTTTGTTTAGGGCCTGTGTCATTCTCTTACCATGTACTACTGCTAGTACTATAGTCAGTCTGAGAATTGTAGTCCTGAATTTCATGTTAGAATCCTCACCTTTAGCACGTGCAGCACAAGGAAAAAAAGCTCAGATTCTTTCACACGTGATTCTCTTACTAAGGGCTGTTCTCTCAAACATCTGCCCTCTGTGTGAGTTCACTGTCACTCCAGTCTTTACTTATAAAAGCTTCCCAAGCAGAACTGCCACCTTTAACAACGTAATGCTTACTCAAAGCAGAAGGTATGGAGACCAGGAGCTGTACGTACATAAGTGTGATGTACAAGTTCAACTTTTTTATTTACTTTCCTTGTGATGTAATACTTTCTAATTAGTAACAAACCTTGAATGTCGGTGATAAGTAATTCTTCAGAAACCAAAACTTTAGAGGAGTCTTAGTGTGTTTCAGCACAGACAACATCATTATGCTATCAAAAGACAAAAAAGAAGAAAAAAGCACTTGAGAAACAGCAACCATACACTACAGAAAATGAGCTGCGTAAGAGATTACAAATTGCTAGCTTACAGTATTAGACTTAACTGATATGTATCAGCTTAGTGATCTTCATGCATGGAGAAAAAGCATGCCACTTCAATCTACTCTAAATTGCTTAATTTTAACTACAAAGTTACTAAAAATAAAATGAACCCATGCGCAAGTTAGAGAATAATTCACATTTGTTTGGAAAAGAACCTGAACTTGCAAAAATTTAACTGTATTAGCTTATTTTGTAATGAAAAAAAATCTAGCACAGAGGTGTACCACCTATTAAACGTAGCATGCTTTAAACAAATGAACACTACACAGGCAGCAGTTGCTGTACTGCGGTAGATGCAAAAAGCCAGAGAAGAGCTTTTCTCTATTTGAGACACCTCCCGCTTCCCCAGTTCTAAATTCTGAACTAACCGGAGGAATCTTTCATACAGGTGTCCCGAGGCCACAGAGAATATATTTAGCACGTCCTCTTTATCCTGTTTCACATCTTCAGCCTTTTGGCCTCCGGTGAACCCCCTGAAAAGACAAACGTGTTCATAGGCAGGAGAGGAGAGCGGGGCCCGGGCAGTCGGGTCCTGCCTGTCCGTGGGGCTCATGGGGGTCTGCTCCCCACACGAGCCGTGGGAGCAGCTTCCAAAGGCACGGGAGACCCAAAGCTCAGCCCTGAGGCCCAGTGCAGCTCAAGCAATGCCAGGCACGCTCCTTGCTGCTCCCGAGTCACAGCAGGGCAGGGAGGCCACCAGTGCCAAGCAGCAACTGGGCTCTCTGCAAGCCGAGGCTTCTACAGGGGATAGGGAGCTTTGCACAATCAAACCCGCTGCTTCCACGGGTGTGGAATATCATAGACTTAGGTATCATCAAAAGGTAAAAGGGTTTTCTAGTTTCAAGAAGGCAGGTTATTGTCAAAGTAGTTTTACCACTTAAGAGATTCCCAAAATCCAGACTCGTTCTCATTGGTGCCATCACTTAGTAAATCTTCGTTCATCATGTCCAGTTTTTTCTGAACCTGTAAAGGCACAAAGCTATTTCAGCCAGTGGAACTGCAAACTGGGCAAAGAGTTACGGAGCGTTGGTTTTTGTATTGCATCTATCTGTACCAGTTTAAATTATGTCCAGTTACCTCAACTGTAACCTGAGCTGCATGGACAGTTCAGGAGGCCATTACCTGACTAGCATTATCAGAGCAGATTCCAAAGCTGTTTTCAGGGACCAAAGCTGATATTCTAGATGGCTAACAGGGTTACACAGGTATCCAATGCAGTGTTTCAAAGGGGCAGTGCTGGCCACTGAGACCTCATAGCAAATAAACAGACAACACAGCACCACTAGGCAAACAGAACTGGAAGCACATCCGGAGACTTGTAGGAAGAGATCATTTGATCTTAACGAAAGATTCTTCCTACTGTTGATCAGTCTTCTTTAAAAGCAACTTTAGTTTTTAAACTCACCTTGACCTTAATAATTTTGCTCTTGAAGTTGTTGAGAACAACAATAACTTCACTAGCTTCAGGAGGGGAGTCTGTCCCATCGTGACTGAAAATACAATTAAATGTTATTTCTTCTTCAAATGCTTTCCTACATGCTATTAAGCCTTAGCATTGAAAAGCCTATCTTCTGACATGTGAAAACAAAAATGTAACATACATATATATATACATATATATATATGTATCTTGTATATGTATATATATATATATATATGTATGTATACACACACACACACACACACACATATATACTTGACCGTGTCTATTTGCTTCCATAAAGGAATGAATTTATTCATTATTATTTATCTCAGCACAAGAAGAAACGTAATTTGCTATTCAGGTGATTGTCACTAAGCAAGTAAACTGTTAGGTTTATCTATTTCAGTGCTGCACCCACCTAGTTCAGGAGTTTTACAAGAACAAAGTCAAAGTCTTCTATGTATTGTCCTACCTGTAGATTCTGTAGATATCCTCAGACCTGCCTTTTCTGAGTCTCAGAGTCCATGCACCAGGATTGGCTTTTAACTGGAAGTAGCCCTGTAAAAGGAAAGGAATAATCTGCCAGGTTTCCAAGAAATGGATATGCAGAAAAAAATAAGCCGAGGGTATTTTGACTCAGTGCTTTAGTTCTGAATAACAGTTATTCTTAAGCCAGCTGGTTAGCCTTAAGGGCTTACAACATAGAGCTAAGAAGTTCCACTTAAAATCTTCATTTTTACGAAGGATGCTGTGGAGATTACAAAGGATGGGGGACATTTTTTCCCAACTTGTTAAATATACTTAAAGATTTCAAAAGCATGACAGAAAATGCAGTCCATTTTTTTTCCTAGTACTATGTAATATAAAGAAAATACTCTAATGTAATATCCCTTCCTATAATTTAAGTCCATGAAGTTCACCTCTCCCACGGTTCAGCATGGACCTTGTAAACAGACCGTCCCTTCTGCAGGGACCAGTCACGGACTCGGATTTCTGTCACCTTTTCCTGACTAAATGGAATAATTCCTGTGCGTTGCATTTCCTATTTTTTCCAGGACGCCGATCATTCCTGCTGACTCTTTCCATTTGCTGCATTGGTCTCCAGAAGGAGTGTGTGCAAGCGAAGACAATGGTCCACCTGAGGCTTGCAGTACCAGACGGAGTGAACACCTTAAGTACCATCCAGTCTGGAATAAAACAGCCCTGTCTGGCCCTTCCTGGAAAGAGGCTGCTTAAGAAGAATAACAGGCAGCGCTTCAAGACATTCCAGCAGCCCCTTCTCCACAAGCTGCAGGGAAGGAGGGCATTCCTGAACCAGCTAACTGACACACAATACACAGCAGGGCTTTAGACATCAGCAATTCTGAGGCTCTTGGAAATTTTCAAGCAACTATGAAGTGTAATATCTCACATGGATACCTCACCTATTGAGAGAATCAGCCATTTATGCGAGTGGTGATGCTTCCTGGAGAGCAAGAATTATTTGTTGCCTATTAAACGCTTACCAAGTTGGCCATAACAATGGTATCCACAATGACAGGACTGGCTGAAGTTCCCAGTGTAAACTGGAGTCCCCGAGGTGGCTGCCCAGTAGTGATATCATAGCAGTGCCCTTCCAGAAGCAGGTACTCTAATTCATATTCTGCAGCTACAACACTATCCACCTGTAAGCAGAAGATATTGCTGAATGGGGAGGTAGCTCAATCTTTTAATGACTCAATTACTTTTCAAAATAGCACTTCAATATTAATTGTGTTGTTTTACTAGATTAATTTTATTAAGATTATGAGCAAATCTCAGGACAACCTCAGAGAGCAGAGCTCTACTGAGAAAAGCGCTTCAAGCAAATACTGTTAAGAGAGTATCCCTGGCCAGAAAGGTTTGAATCTAAACTGGTAAGACCTTGGTATAAGAGAAGGGAAGGACTGTTATTCTTATTTCACAATGTTTATTACCCATACTGGGAAATTTAATAAAATAAGTTGGCATCTCACAAGTACACCATCGTTCAGACCTTTAAATCTCTTTGTTTGAAAATGTTTGAAAACTGCTTATGTTTATCACCTGAAATTAGTATTTTGCTAATTTCAGTGCTCCACATTTCTCCTAGTACATCATGCTAGTTCATTTGGTTACACAGAAGTGTTAAGAAAAAATATTTGCCATACTTCACAGATCACTTCAGGACTAACTCTATTAGGCTAAATTCAGGAAGCTCTATGAGTAAAATCATCACCAGGTCTCTCAAAGCATCTTTCTCATGAATTTCTCAGAATAACAGTGTAATTGCTAGTTTCAACAAAATACATATTAGGAGTAAGAAACTGTGCACCAGCAAACATAAAGCTCATTCATTTTGAGCCTCAGGATGGCACTTGGAGCATCCTGGAAGTATTTAATGCCCCTCTCTCTTTCTTCTTTGCATCACTTACAGATTTCCTAACATTTCCTAACTTTTAATACACATTCATTTTCTTTCAGTGCACTTCCTAACATGTTAGTATAGTGTGTTTGTAACTTACCATTTACCAGCCCTCTAACTCAGCAAAGGCTATTAGACTAAGTCAAAGTTAACTGCTAATAGTAAGAAGTTGATAACTAGCACTGGACTATCCATCTCATTCAAGGTTAAGTGAGAATCATCAATTCTTATATAAAGATATTTCTCCTTTATTTTTAAGAGCTCTTTTTTTTTTTTTTTCCTGTACTAGATTCCAGCTCCTTAGGGTTTTCCATTTTTCCTTATTCTATCCCCATGCCTCTGTGGCAGCACTTCTCTGGGCAGTATTATAATAGTCTAATTTAAGACCTGTTCTAGAATCAATCTGCTCTTAAAACCAGCGCAAGTGAGGGCATTTCTGTTGCACCAGTTCTCTTTTTGTGATCCTCAAGAGTGTGAAAATGAACTAAAACCAGCTCAGTGGTGTCTCCAGGCAAGGGAAAGTAAGTGCAATTCACTCGCTGGGACAGGACTGCCAGGTCTTACCTCAGAAATCTCTAAATCAGCAGTAAAGAAAACCTCTATATTTAAGAGCAGCACTATCTGTGAGAAGTTCTGATCAGAGGTAAATTTTGATTAATAAATTTTTAAAAAAGGGGAATGGTTTAATGACCCATGAAGCATTTCTTCACAATGTCCTGAGCTAGGAATGAAGTGTCCATGCACAGGCAAAAGAGCAGCTCTGCAGCATCTCTTTGATGCCTACAAGTTCAGCATCTTCATTTCATCTCCTACCCAGTATTTCCAGCCTGTGGTCAGAGGAGGACGGCAACTTTATTGTCAGGGAGCTCAGGTTTACCTCTGCCTCTCCTGGGAAACATTTAGGGTATCTGCATTTAGGGGAAAGCACTAATATCCACTGCTCTATGTATGCCAGCATTTTAAAATTCTGCAATTCCTTTTCATTACAAAAATAATCCCTGGTGGGGAGGAAAAAGAACATTCAAATACATCAATAGGAACACAGCAGTTTGTGTTACCTCCTCCAAGTAAATGTTATCGAGGTCATAGGGGGTTCTGACGGACTCCACCATCCAGCTCTCAGGAGTATTCAGGTTCAAAGTGAACAGCGGGGTCTGGGGCATATCCAAAAACTTGGCAATTGGTCCAGAAGCAAAGTTGTTTTCTGCTGTGAAAGAAATCTCGGGCTCCAGAACATAACGATAGAAGCTGAAATTTCAGGAAAAAAAAAAAAAAAAAAAAACCTATTTCTATCTTTTTTTCCAAGTATATCACTTTCTCTGAACCTCCTAAGAGTATCTGCTTTCCCAGAGAGTTCCAATGTCTCCAAGCAGTCAAAATGGAATTTTTATCCCCTGTTGCATGCAGGAGGCATCGAGGCACTGTCCAAAGCAAAACCTTTTGATCAGGTCAGGTCACTTTTTTTTTTTTTTTAAATCAGTTTACCAGATAGCTAGTGTGAGAATCAATCAGAATCAATCATTAAAATTAATAAGTTATTTAATCTTAATTGTATATATGAGGGGAAAAAAAAAAAACAAAAAACCAAGGACCCAACCCATCCACCCAACTATACCCTGGCTCAAACATTTGACTAATAAACCAGTTGGATTTCTTCACAAAATTCATAAGTTCACAGACTTATTATATATTTTGCTATTACCGATTAATTAACTGAAAGCATTTATCCAGACTTTCTATAGGTCTGACCGTGTCTGTTGCTTGCACATTCCAGAAGGTTTCTCTTTTACTGTTGTTTTGAGGGGGGATTACTACACAAAATGGCAGAGCTGTGGAACCAGCAGAAGCTGTTCTCTCACACAGGCAACAGCCAGACTTGTGACGAGGCCTCCAAGGACCTTCCACTGCCATCCTGCTGTTCTCTAGTGTGTTTTCTGCCCCCAGGAAGGCATTTCTTACCTTTTGAGAGGCATGTCGGAAAGTTTGGACTGGCAGTTCATAAACACTCTTAGGTTCATATTTATCAACTGGTTCAAAACCTAAAGGAATGAGAAAGGGACATTCCTTAAAATGTTTACCGGGGGGAGACCACTGTCTTTCTAGACAGGATCTCAAGCAGATATGTGACACGCTCGTTCTAAACCTCCCCCTCCTCATTACTTGCAAAGTTAACTGTCAATGGTGAAATGAAAAGTTATCCAGAAAATGTTTGTGTGGTCGTTATAGCTAATGGAATAACCAGTTACACTTTACATTAGGAAATGTACTGTGCATTTCAGCTGCACTATTAGGAGGTCCTTAGTCAGCACACAGTCAAGGAGGAATAAAACATTCCAGAATTACAGAACAGAGAACTTTCTGCACGTGCCCTAACGTGCGCCACGTTATGTGCGTACCAGCAGTAACGGGGCAAGTCTCTGAGCTTCTCTGGTCACGGGGTCAGCCACAGCCACCACGTCGAAGTAGGTCTGCCCCTCGTTCGGCCTCACTTTCACCGCGCTGAACAGAAGACGACACCGTTTTGAAGGACGTGATTTAAGAACAAACACAGAAAAAAGCACTAGCTATCTCAAGTCAAATTATGAATTGGATGCCTTCTTTAAACTATGCATATCTACCTGCACATTGATACCAATCTGTATATATTTCTGTACACTAATGTTCATCATGTTATTTATATGAACATAACTGTACGTTAATGTTCACTGAGAGAAAGCAATCTATAGCTACTTATCTATACATCTCTCTAAAGTCTTGTTGTGTCCTAAAAACAGTTGAAGACTTCTCTATTGGTACTTGAAATTAAAACATAATTTTCAGCCAGAGGAACATATAAAATAATAATAATAAAAAAGCACATGTTTTTCAGCAAGTGCCTGCATTCCTATACCTGTATCGTTCTTCAAAAAAGTGATATTCGATCCTTGCCTCTCCTTTGGGTTGAGCAGACAGAAGGGCATCCACTTTCATCACCAAGTCACTTGCGCTGGGGAAAAAAAACAATGTTTATGAGTACTCCAAAAATGCAGAGGTTTACTGCAATCCTGCAATTTAATGGGGTGGAGGGGCGAGGGAGCAGGGAGAAGACAGTCTGCAGCTGGACACCCAAACTGTTACTACCTCTCCCTATAGGATTATTTTCCTGTTTGCATCTACTCATAATGAATAGGTTTGAAAAACAGCAACATGAGAATAGATGATCTGTGTTGCAGAATACAAACTCATTTTATACTGCAACTCTAGGACATGGAAAGCAACGCTGTATGTCAGAGAATTCTGAGGGAGAGAGGTCTTACAAGGAACAGATTCATTGCTGAGTTCTTCCTTTTTATTATTTCCAGAAATTTTCTGTCTAGCATTTCAAGATCATCACATTTAATTTTGAAAACGTAACACCTCATGAAAGCTCAACAGAAATTGATTTGTACATATTAGCTTTGCCAAGAAGCAATATTGTACTTAAGGGTCTCTCAACTTTCCCTTAATTAACTCAGTCACATAGATTTATAGCGACAGCTGTTTAAATTATTCCTAACAAAACCAGTAGCCTGGCGAAGGCTGCCAAGATCTCCAATGTTTTCTAATGCAGCAATTCAATTCACAAGCTTTCGGGAAACCTTGGCAGTGTTATTGAAAAACTCTGAACTTTGCTCTGTGCCAGTGTTCAGGCAATGGCCTCCTCTGCCCTGCGATCGGAAAAGCCTCTAACTTTTCCTTCTTTCCTTTTTGACTCCCAGTACAACGGATGCAAAAGGCCGTGCCCTGCTGTTAACCTGCCCTCGCAGCGCTCAGATGCACACGAGATTTCTGTACAGAAGCCCTCAATTTAACCTACCTGAGCTTGCCAAAGCATAACTTGTCAGACCTTAACAGCAGCATCCCAGAAAAATGACCGTTGCAAAAGGTAAATATGAAATTGTCTTCTTATCTACGAGCTCAAATACACTCCTACACAGACTCTATAAATATTAGTTGACAGATCAAAATGCTACCATTGACAGGTGGTAGCATATGTTCTTTTGAACCTGAAGATGGTTTTCCTTTGAAAAGGCACCTTCCATTCTTTTTGCAAGAATTAGCTGGAACCAAGATTATCATTATCTCATCTCTACTTCTTTTCCTTTTATTTCTCTTTAAAACAAGATAAAAGTCACTTCCAGGCTTCTGTAATATTGACACTGAAATATACTACTAAAAAAATATATACATGTTTTTGATACTGGTGGGACAGTAGTAGTTAGCT
>JAVCKT010001223.1:0-14453 GCA_032273925.1 Rhynchotus rufescens | reverse complement strand
CAGTGAGGGTGACAGAGCCCTGGAACAGGCTGCCCAGAGAGGTTGTGGAGTCTCCTTCTCTGGAGATCTTCAAAACCTGCTTGCATGCCGCCCTGTGCCACATGCTCTAGGTGACCCTGCGTGTATGGGTGACTTGGACTGGATGATCTCTGGAGGTCCCTTCCAACCTTAACAATTCTATGATTCTATGAAGAGGATAAATGATTTTCAAAAAGGTGTTTTCTATTTGCTAGGTCCTTTGCTTGCTGTTAACCTCACCTGTGAAACCATTGCAAGAACTTCTGCATCCTGCCAGTGCTCTGAGAAGCTCCGACCCCAGCCTCATTCCTCCCTACACCTCACTGATCTGGCCTGCCAGCCCTCATAAACATAAACTAACATAAATCAAGGGTTTACTGCCAGAAATCTGGACACTGATCACAATTACTGTAGCTCCACACACGGTAGGCCTGGCTAGAACATGGTACGAATCTTCCCCCATGGGGATTTTTAAGCAACTGCCAATAATTTCCCAGGCTCCCAGTGCCAGTAATAAATAAATAAATAAGGAGAAAAAAAAATGCAAATGGAGAGGACACCTAAAACTGCCAAACCAAATTCAGGACGCAAAAGGAAAACAAAACAAAGCAAAAAGGGAAACAACAACAACAACAAAAGCACTGGGAAGAGCGTAGTCTAGCCGGTAACACTTTCCAGACCCACCCATAGCTGAGCTCAGAACAGTAATTCCTTGTTTGCAGGCCCCTCTGTTAGGAGCTAAATGTGATTGCAACACTAGTACATTGATTAACCCAAAATAACTTTCCCTCAATTTGCTGGCTGCTCAAGAATACTCCGTAGACCTGCTTTTGTTCTGAACTAGTCACTCAGGAGCGCTGGCTCCCGTCCTTATGCAGCTATTGAAACTGAGTGAACCAGAAAAACGCCAGGAACCGCACAAGGACACACAGTACAGTTTAATTAGTTTAGAGGGGGGATTTTTTTTTTTATTATTTTCCAAGCATCACTTGGGCAAATTGTTGTAGTTGTTGTTGTTGTGATTTTTTTTTCCTCCTGGTCTTGTTAAAATAATTTCATGGTTGCAGTTTTTGTTCCTGTGCTTAGCAAAGCAAACTGTAGCCTTTACAGCTGGCAGGAGCTGGAGGGGGAGGGCTGGGACAGTCTCTCTGTTCGTGCAAATAAAATAAAAGGAGTGCAGCATTTTATCACGCCGCTTGCAAAATGATGCGTTTAAAGGGCAGAATTGTCAATGTCAGATGCGAGGCTGAGGTACCTATTAATAAACAGCCTCTGCATAGGAAATTCTTTGCAGACTTTAATCAGGAATTTTCCATAGTAACGCCGTGTTCCTACAGCCACGGTAGTGGTTTAAATTCCACCCAGTGGACTTTGCATTCGTCTTTGAAAACAAAAATAATTCGTGTGTGCTCACAGGTGCTTCATTCCTTTCGTTAGCTAACATTTTATGATGGCTTTTTATTTCTCTGCTTGCCTCCCTCTATGTGTGCGCGAGCTGAAAGAGGAAGTTAATTTTAGGAGGACTGAAAAAACTGAAACCAAATCTGGCCTAAGATTCTGGTCTGGATTCAGTGCTGTCATTATTGTAAAAGTCAATCTATGAGATATTTTCACACAGTTATGGAAATTGCTCTTGCAAGTCTCCATACATCAAATTCACACAGGAGAGGCTGTTTTATAGGTTTTTGGTCACATTTAAACAAGGAAATAAGCAGCTTCTGCTTTGGAATTTAACTTAGAACTAAGAAAACCAAATCTGCAGATTCTAAAGAATCTACCTCCCTTTGATCAAACCCAAGCAACTGCTGGTCTTTCTCCATCTCCAAATTTAACCATTCAACCACTGATTTTCAGCCTGTCTTGAATGGTGGAGGTGGAAGAGCCTCCCTATCACATTGCCTGGGAAAAAACAATGTCGGCCGCCAACATCTGCCTCTTCCCTTCAATTGTTTTAGTGTTTTTAAGGCACTGCCATAACACAGTGTTTGTAAACGCTTGCCTTGTCTTATCTTCTCCTGAGTGTGGTTGTCCTCCCTTGTGGGCCAAGCTCCCTTTCTTCCTGGACCTCCAAGAGAAAGGATATCCCTAAGGCCAGGCTTTTACATGAACATCTGCTCATAATCAAACTGCACCCTATTCCTATAGGGTTTCTCCTTTCTTATAAAGACATTTCCTGTATGACCTAATAACCAAAGGTGACCAACGTGGACTTCATGCAAACTTAACCAGACTGCCAAGGACAGCCTGAAAAAAAGGGATCTATAGGAAATGCCATAACAAAACATCTCAGATTCCTCCTCTTCTCTGCCAGTATCAATGCATTAGAAACAGACTAGAAAAAACAGCTACCAAGACAATCTAATGCAAGTGCAATAGGCTTCCTGTGGGTTTATTCCTTTCTCAGTAGCAAGTACTAATGAATTCAGCAGCAAACACAGACCCCACGTTCAGCTCAACTTCCATAAGCAGCTTAAGGAGTGATTGATGGGTAATTTTCCAGATCTCAACAACAATAAGAACAGCCACAAAACGAAAGGATCCAGCAGCATTTTTGTGTAGCCGCGTTCAATGGCTCAGCGTCCTATTGTGACGATTGTTCTCCCGGTCCGCGGGGAGAGCCGGGTTTAATCAATGGAGCCCTTTGGAATCAAATGCAGGTATTTACTCGAATGCGACACGCAAGCCCGTGTTTGTCTAGCTAGCAGTCTGCCTGTGTCAGCTAATGCTCTGTTTGGAAGGGGTTTCGGACTCCGACAAAGAAATGGATAACCAGACATTTCCTCATCAGCCCATCTAAACCCTGGGAGGGGACTGCATCCGTGAATGAGGGAAGAGGCTCTCCGCAGTCAATAAAATTAAGCCGGCCTCTGAATCTCAGCAAACAAACAGATCTATGGTTCCAGGTCAGCCCTCAGTTTTTCCAGAGCATAAAGCAAGCAGAGCAGACTGGCTCGGGATTGCCGGGATTTGGCTGTTTGTCGGCTTTTCCTCCTGGCGCCTGTGGGAACTTCAGCAGACGAGGGGGTCAGGAGACGGAGCAGCTCTTGGGCACCACAGCGGCAGGAACCCAGACCCAGGGGTTGCTACGAACCTCTGACAGCTTAAAATAACTGTTAGACTCTCAAGGCTCTTTCCAAAGAACAATAATTATCTCCTGTTTCCAAGCAGGCTGATGTGCCCAAGGTGAAACACAAAGTGGCAGAGTCCCAGTCCCAAACCCAGGCTCTTGAGGAAGTGCCTAATCCAACAGATTGCCACAGCTGATAATCTTCATTTGACCCAGTGCACCATTGCCCCAATGTTCCCCGTCCAGGGAACTAACCTGAAATGAAGCTGAGTCACAGTTGCTGACATTGATTAGGCCAGTGTTACTAAATAATGACGGTTTTTATTGCCCCAGTGCTTGATAAGGGCAGGATCCCATTTCACTTATAAAGCATCTTTGGACTCTGGCTGCAGCTTGTAAAGTAAATAAAGGAGCATCCGTTAGACCTCCTAAGTGAAATCAAATTGGGGTGAAACCTTGTCTGATTCTGACAGTTGTCATTAGACATTTAAGCTGCACATTAAAGCGGCATTTCTGCAAGTTAGGACAGGGATATGAACCCAGAATCAGAGGCTGTGAAATCCTTGTATTTGTAGAGCAGCATTTGTACTGCCAGAAATGCTTTATTAGCAGGTTACAAAGTCTCACAGGCTGGAATTTCTGCAGTAAATTGCATTCAGGCCAAGCTCACAAATCATTAGCCATGCAATCTTGTTTATCCTACTAGGACTTGGAGTTTGTCCTGTTACAAAACCAAAGCAGCAAGGTGGAATGGTTCCAAGTGAAAAACCTAATGAGTGAAAAAGATTCTCTGAGGAGGGGGCAGGGGCTGCAAGGATGGTCATTTAATGTAAACATGGCCTGGAGATAGCATGTGAACAGTCCTGTTAAGGTGAAATCCCCCCTTAACAGCCAGAGAAGCACCTCGCTGTAACCAGTTTTTGTTTTTATTTATTCTCCAGCATACTGGGGAACTGCTGTATACGTCAACAGATGCTGGAAAAGACCTACAGCAATTTTCATTCTCTCATTAATGCACCTGATTAGGAAGGATATGAAGGATTCTGCAGGAAATTAAGGGTGCTTGAAGTTAGGGAGTCCTGACTGGTGCAGTTGTGAGGTGCAGAGACCTACTATAGTACAGATTATAACTAAAGTAACTATCAAAAGCCAATGTGTCTCATATGTTTGAGATGGAGTTGTTCTTCCAAGCTGGTTGCCTGTTATAATGGGAGAGCCTCCTGCTGTTTAAAACCCATGGGCTCTTCTTCTGGGAGCAGCACTGTGATTCTGGTGGCCCATCACCCACCACAGATCATTCAAGCACCCAATTTGCAAACAATTCATAGGTTGCAATGTGCTTGCTGCTATTCAGCAAGCTCCTCTGCATATCAACCAGATCTCTGGAAAGCAGATTTCGAAAGGGAGAGACAAGCAGGAATAAAAGTTCATTTTACTGGATAATTTATTCACAGGAAAAAAAAATAATTTTTCCTGCTCCAAGTCAGTGTTTTGTTAGCTGAAGCTAACTTTGCAGAACCCAGAAAATCACCAAGGCGACGCGAAATGTCACGACTGGCTAATAGCAAACGAGCCATTGCAGCATTGTTCACGTGGAGAGCCCTGTACTACACTGCAGTCTGGAGCAGGGAGAGCCAGAAACTGCCTCCCATTAGGTTCAGCAGGGATTACACAGAAAGCAACGGGCTACTTCTGAGCAGCAAATAACCACGAGTGACACAGCGCTGTCCACACACTGCATGTAGCTGGCAGAGGGTCAGAAATGAGGTTCAATTGAAATGGGTAATCAAAAAACTATTACATCTCTTGTGAAAAGTCAAGATTTTCCTTTCATTGTGGTGTGTATAGCACTGCAGGTTCCCAGAAGATAATTTTGCTTCTTCCAATCAGGTAGAACCCGTTTCTATGCTGACATTTAATGTTACCTTCTCCAAGTGCAGGGACCCTCATGTCTGAAAGGCATCACACTCACCTGAGCTCATTCAGGAACTTATTTTGTGATAACCTAGAAGTTCAGTATATAAAACATACAATCTAATTTTACAGCAAATGTATTAAAATGATGGATTTTTTAGCTCTTAATGCTAAGAGTACTCATTGCATTCTGCCTAGTACAGTAACAAATGTACTGGGAACAGATGAGTGCCATGAGCAACTGCCACCATGCTTCCTCATGGGCTCCCAGGTGTGTTTTCAGCATATGCTCTGTTTTTATATAAACACAAATTGGGGTGGAGGCCTTGCACATCACCTTTGAGTAGCACTACTAATTGAGAGATTTCTCTTTTCACTTTTCAAGCACATACATCTCTTTGAAGGAGCCTCTATAGCGTAGTCCAGGGGAAAACCTCTGCTAAGGGAGATGCACAGTCAGAACCACTTTTAGAGGACTGTCAAAACCAGTCAGGACTCAGTTCTGCTGCTTGGTGCTATCCGTCCAAGAGCTGGAGTGGAAAGAGACAATCTCTAAGTAAATGTCTGCAGAGCCAAGGCTGGAATTCCGACCCAGCAGCTCCAGAGAAGTCCATGGCTCTATCTGGATGGCTCTAGCAGATAACAGTATTATAGCTCTCCCATCGTCAATGTGAGAACCACACATTAGAGAACCAAAACCTACACAGATGTTTACACACATGCACATCCCCACTAGCAATCCTGACACTGGGGTCTTCATAAGAAGCAGGATCAGGCCCATCCTCACTTTTTAAAAGAACAGAAAAGAACCCTGACATTATAGGCCAGCTGGTTGTGAGAAGGATGAGGAAGCAACTCTTGGTCCTCTAACACACTGCAGCCTTGAATTGTGTTGGGTCTTGTATGGTTCTACTGCTCATCAGGTGCAGAAAGGACAGCAGCGCCAAGTGCTGCAGACAAAAAGGCTTTCCAACTACAGCTTTCCAAGAAAGTCACTCTTTCAGACAGATAGGATATAAAAGCATCCCAAGGACATGAACAGGGAAATCTGGCAAAAACTGTTCAACTGGAGGTACAAGACTGTGCATTTACTGCTTCTCTCTTCCCCCACCAGACTGGCTCATAGCAACAGGTACAGATTCATACCGCAGAAAGCGGCGGGAGCTCTCCCGAAGCCCTGGCCAGGGGAAGGGAGGGAGAGCAGTGACACGCTCGCATGCACAAGTCATAAATAGGAGCCCCCGAGGCAGCAGCAGTGAGGCATGGAGACAGCAGCAAAGCGGAAGGGCACGGGCACGATTGATGTTAGTGCTCGGCTGCAGGAGACAGAACCTCAGCGGTGCCCACAGCTGCCGGAGCTACGGGCTGCACTGGGCAGGAAAGGCCAGCGGATCTGTCAGCGGCGGGACAAGCGCTGCGGCAGTGCAGGGCATGGACACACATCGTGGCACCACTCGGCTCGTAACTCACCCGGGTGGCACAGGGACGTCCCCGTCCCGCAGGGACCCGTCGCAGATCAAGGCGCCCGGCCATGTGGTGTTACTTGGCCAGGGGCAAGGATGGCGGTGAAGGCCCGAGCCTTTGACACGAGCCCTGTGCCGGAGCTACGGGCGGCTGGCGCGGGTCCAGCCGCAAAGCAGAGCATCGTGCAGGGCTAACTCCATGCTCCCAGCTCGGCTGCCGAGTCCCCCTGCGAGAGGCTGTTCTGGGAGCTGGAACAACACAGAGCCGCGTCCTCCTGCGGCCCACGTAACAACCTCTGCAGTTCTCAGCGCAGGCTCTCCAGCTGGGGGAAGGTTCTGCAGCCCCTGCCCCTGCTGCGGGTTCCCCTCAATATGCAAAGACTTTTCTGGGTGTTGCGAATCTGCTGCCTGGCAGAGCCAGAGCACATGAATGCAGTCCTTGGGATCTGGCTGAGCTTTGCTGGTCAGACTATGCAGCAAAAGTATCCCTGGACTGGGCCCTACTGCCTCATACATTAGATTTATGGGTAGAGCAGCAGTGCTCTGCCTCTGGTGGGACCTGGAAATTGGGGGCAATTTGGTAAAGATGAGTAAGGAAAGGGTCTCAATACAGAAGAGCACATTTGAGAGCGCACTGCAGTGGCTTTGGCTTGCGTCTGTGCTGAGTGTGCTTCTGGGAATGAGGCAATGCAGCCAGAAAGCCCACCTCTTCCCTGCGTTTCCATGAATTCCAGATGCATTGGCAGCTCACCTCTGGCCTGGGAACAGAGAGATAAGTGGGGGGAATAGACTCTCCTGTTTTCTACCCATCTCTCCTTTCAGGGGCTTTTGAGTTTTCATTTTTTAAAGTCTCATACCACCCTGAGCTGAGATGTATAAGCATTGTTCAATAAAAAAAAAAGGTGGCTTTTTATGATACAGGTTTGTGTGACAAAGTTAATGCCGTGGTTGTTAAGGAGAATAAAGTATTGATTTGCCCATGTTTTTTAAATGACTTGAAACTGTGATATGATTCTGCCTTAAAGCAAAATCCAGCCTGTATTTCATCATTATAGAAGGGGGGGGAGAGAGAGAGAGATTCCTGCAGAGATTATTGTATTTGTGAGGCTGTTTTTTTTCCTCTCTGCACATGAACAGCCCATGTGAGACTAAGTACTTTCCATGTGACTAACTCATTCCCATGCTTGCTGTGTAACAGGGCATTTAAAGCATCAACAGGCAAGGTCAGAGCCTGTTTGTTGATGCTAATGTGAGAACAAACATTGCAGAAAAGATTAGGATTGTAAAAAATACAGGTATGTCACCCCCAAGTCTGTTCCTCTTTGGGGCACCCTCCAGGTTTGCTGGAGACTCCCTTCATCTTTCTGTCTCTGGGTGCTCTCTAATATTGCAGATATAATGGATCTCTAGAGCTGCAGGGATGGAAAAATGAGCTGTGGTGCAAAAGGGCACTGGATGGCATAGAGAAGCACAGTGCTGTCCTGATCCCCCTGCAGAATTTCCCGCTTCCTTGAACAGCTGTAGCATGTCTCTGATTTATCGTGCTGCTTTAATGCAGCCCGGTATCTTCAGGAAGCTGAGAGCTCCTGGAACTATCACTTTAATATGCATTATTTAGATTATTTATATATGTATTATGCGTTCAGATTATGCTTGCCCTTTCTCCATCCAGTTCCTCCGTGCTGGAGGGCAGTTCTGACAGGGCATTAGCTGAGCCATCCTCATGTTGAGCCATCCCCAGGAGGAAAGTTGTGTAGTGTCCCGGCCCAAACAACGATCTGCAACATTTAGGGACTTTTTGGGGTAGTTTTTCATGGATATAATGACAGTTGAAAAGAAAAGAGCAGAGGTGTCTGACTACCATATATATTTGAGGTTTATGAAGATAAGTATTGCCTTTTTAACCTGATACATAGACATTTCAGTAGGAAATCTTATATGGCTACAAAAGTAGAACAGTAGAAATACCAGAAGCATCCCCAAGAGATGGATCTGTTTGTATGCAATTATGCAGTTCCTTGGCCCAAATGGGAAGGAGGTGCCTCAAAGGAGGTCAGCCAGCAGCTTCACATCCATGCAAAGCGCTGCTTAGCAGTGGTAAGAAACCCTGGCAGTGCCAAGCTGTGATTTCCAGCCTCTTCGTGCCCCGGTGGTAACATCTGCTGCAGGTGAGAGCAGGGAGGTGGAGCAGCCAAAGGCTCATGGGAGACGGATCTGCAGGATAAAACCCTGTTTCTCCATCAGGTTGGTCCAGTAGGACCAAATGCAGCGTGCACAAGTGTGCAGCTCGCAGCATCTGAAGCCTGCCCAGAAAGGGTGACCTGGCCCCAGGCACCCCACCGGTCCTGGGCTTCACATCTGACACTACCTTATTACCAACATAACACCATTAAAGAATCATTTTTTTTTAATGACTAGTGAAATACCTTTTTGAATTTTCTTTTAACCATAGAGAGTACAGAATGCGACAGCATCGTAGCTATTTGCAGCTCCTCCTGTCTTGCTTATCACTGACCAGGTAGAGACAAAACTCAGGGGCACTGTGACTTCTGCAGCCCTAGGGACAAGTCTTGACGTCTCCAGTTCTGCAGAACAAGGGAATGATGGACAGAAGGCAGGGAGAGATGAACATTTATTGATTCATTGCTGGAAGATCATAGGTGCTTTACAGCATTATTGACAGGGGCAATTGCTGATGAATTGCTGATTAAAATAAAGTAAAATAAAGACAAAGTTATTAAACATCCTCTAACAAAAAGCAGGGAACGTGTGCAGAGCTCACATGACAGATCCTGGTCTGTAGGATTTCTAGTATTTCATTAATCACTAGCCTAAGCTTATAATTAACACTGAGGAGACATAGCACCAAAGTTCCTCTTGAAAACTGCTCAAATCAAATCTCATGTTCATCCTGATCCCTGACTTACACTGCAAGCAGGATCTAACCAACCTGCTGTCCTCCTCCTGATGCACAATCTCTCCTCCATACAGTCACGCTGTCCTACAGAAACAACTGGATTTTGCTACAGAGCAGCAATGTATGAACTACTGACACTCAAGTTGATGGAAATGGACAGTTATACTGACTTCAAAGTTACTAAATGACTTGATTTTGTACCAAACGATTCTTGCTTTTAGCAAACAATGTGAAACTACTTTGGCTTAGGGTCAGGAAATAATTTTCCTCTGACTTAACAATTTCTTAGCAACTTTCTTCCATCTCAGTGTATTTGAAATCCGGGGAACAGAGACCAGGCTCCCTTTCACCTCTCATCCTTTTGATTCTCCATAATTCATAAAACAACAGGCTAAAACAAGAATTAATCTCTGCTACCCAAAGTGACACTGACCAATTGCCATCTCTTTTGCTTTTGTTTTACTGGAGGATCAGCTATGTAGATACGTAGAAAAGGAGTGGGCAGGGTTTATTTACAGCACAATTTCTGCTTTCCACAAGGATGTTGAAAGTGATTTTAGCCCAGGGAGTAAAATTGAAACAAGTGACGGGTTAAACTGCAGGACAGAGAAAGAACTGGATGTGAAATTAAGAAATGCTAACGCTGTCACCCTTGAACACAGTGACTGCAGCAAGGGAAAGGTGAAGTCACTTGGCAAGCACAGAGCAAAATGAGTGGCAGCTGAAAGGCAGGGTTTTGATAGGCACTAATTATTAAACTGCAATTAGCACAAGGATGCTGTGATCTGTTGAAGTCGCAGCTAAGCAAACAGGTAGAGGTTAAAGACAAAAGGAGCTGCAGAGCAGTACGTGCCAACCCTGTGGCTGTGGATGCTGCAGGGGCACCCGTGTCCAGAGCTCCTGTCTTTTAACTCACAACATTCTGGACCCACATCCTATCGCTTGATGCCATGGAAGGGAAAAGAACAGGCAGTGTTTTTTGGGAGGAGAAAAAAATAGTGTGGTACAAGGTGTGCTCAAGGAGCCAGGACAAATGTGAGGATGCTGAGGGACTGTTTGTCAAGGCTGAAGACCCTTCTCTCCGATATAATGGCAGTTTCAATCATGTTTACGCACCATGGAAGTGAGATGCGTGGGAACCTGAGCCGTGGTTAGCAGCAAAGCAAGGTTAGATGTGCCGTGCTATTGAAAAGTGCCACTTTCCCCCTCCTGCAAAGCCATTCCCCAAATGAAACAACGGCTGCAGGAGACCTGGCAACGTCCTTCTGTGGCTTGGGGGAGCACAGTACCTGTCACTGAGCCTAAGAATAGTCTCCAGAGTAGCGATTAACCTGGCTGCAGCAAGCAGTGATGAATCAGAAACAAGAAAATGAAGCCAAACAAAGCTTCTGAGCATGTTTGACAGCAAGATCTGGGTTAGGAGCAGCAGAACGGCTTTTATTCCTAGTGAGTGACTGTTGCTTTGTAAGAATCCTGTATTCTCATTCACTCTAGGCTGCCAGCCTTGTACCCACAGAAGACTGATGTGGAGCGTCAGAGTTCACCACATTAGCCCTTGGTTATTTGTGTAGACCTAAGGAAAAGAAAGCAAGCATCTCTGAGGGCAACCTAGCCACAAAAAAATTAAATGTATAAAAGAGTATAAAATCCCATTGAGTATACTGAAATTCCAAGGAGAAAAAATATGACAATACTTAAAAGTAGAAAAATTGTGATCATATTGCCTCAAGATTTTGCACAAGATCATTACTAGAGTCTGTTTAAATTTCTGAGCTAACAAAGGTCAAAGTGCTCTTGTTAGTGGCACGGTTTCACCGGAGATCAAAGCACTCCTATGGCTACAGGCAGCACGACAAAGTGCGGAGCCGAGTGTGGATTCCTCTGCAAACATTCTTGTGTTACGAGCAGAAATCCAATTACAATAGGCATCGATACCTATAATCACATCAGCCTCACGATAGCTCTCACTCCCCTGTCTTAGCATCCAGCAGTAAAATGACAATCAGTGCATGTAAACAGCACATGATGGCTGATCTCAGTTATTGCGACCTTTCTCGGAGTGAGTAATCTCATCTGCCCTCACAAGTGCAGATAATTGCTGGATTAGATTAGTGCTCACATACTATCTCGCGTATCTCATGAATATTTCTTCCAGTTGTATAGTACAGTAGGACTGACTGGGAAAAGCTCTCCATGGCTCGCATGCCGAGACCCAAAAAGGGGGGATATGCAATGGATGGAAGACTCCAAAGACTGTCAAGGCTGTAGAGAAGTGGAGATGCCCTCATCAGCCAAGAGGAGGTTGAACTCTTATCTTAGCTCATCTGCACATGCTTTACTGAGCCCTGTGGCTTAAACTGGAGCAACTGGACTAAAATTCAATAAACAAACTGCAGAGTCTGGAGAAAGAAAAAGTTGACAAGAAGAAAAAAAATGGAAAGTCAAAAAAAAAATCACTATTGTCGCTATTGCAGCAAGGGCCGGTCACACTAGGGAGACAGCAGGGTACATGCAGCTCTTTCAAATCTCTCCAGAGTGATAATGACCAAAGCGGGGACTCTGAGGAGAGCAAAGCACAGCCAGGTCAGTAGCCAGCTTCTTGGCCAAGCTGAAACATCCCTAGCACGGAGGCGGACTGAAGCTCCCTTCCACCACGGAGACACGCTGAGCAGCCGCTAGACAGTGTCCACTTGTGGCTGCTGCCAAACCAGGTCATGCTCTCTGGGCAAATACAGTCAGCACGAGCTCACACCAGCATTCGGATCTAAATTCAGACTGTAGCCATTGAGTTGGGATGCCACTTTCTGCTCAAGCAAATGTTTTTAACATGGCAGGAGGAAAAGGCTCCCGGTCCATCACCATCAGCCCTCGCACTGCTGACGGGTGCAAGGCAGACTGACTACCAAGGCTTTCCTTTGAAATACAACGTTCTGCAAATACAGGTTTGCTCTTGATAAGGGTTGCCCTGGACAGGTCAAACTGCCTTTCTGCAAAAGGCAGTGTGCTCCTGCAGACAGAAGTTTGAACAGATGCTACGTGATGCTGTATTTCCTCTTACCCTGAGTGATGGGATACTTTAATTTTGCCCAGGTAGTAGGAGACAAGCGAAATAAAACAGCTGTGTTCATTTAGAAATTGCTCACTGTTTAATTCTGGAGGAAAAACTCTTAGACATAAAGGTGACCCAGCAGATTCCTAAATATTTACAGTAGCTCTGAAGAGAACAAATACAACGGGGGTATCACGAAGCACGGGAGCAGGGCGCTAGCAGATGAAGTGCTTGTTGTGGTGGGATTGGCGCCAGCTCTCTGCAAACCAAGTGCACTGGAACTGTCCTCTACTGTCACTGGAACGTGAAGGCAGCAAAACACCTGGCACCATTTTGACTATGAACTGGTAACTAATTAACACAAACCGTATAATCTTTTCTTTCCTCTTTTTTTTTAGGAATCTATCCCCAGACCACAAACCACTCTACCCTCAGCCAAGGAATTGGGCCTCAAAGCTGCCTGGAGATCATTAACATGCTCCTTGTGCAGAGGGGAAAGTTGAGGCACCGAAGATAAAACCCTGAGCTGATTCTAGGCAATGGCTAAATGATCTTTTGAATTCCGCGCAGCCACGATTTCACCTCTGGAGTTTCGAATGACCTTCCCAAATAACACGGTGAATGTGTGACAACCAACAAGTTGTATCTGTAAATTCAGCAGTGCTGGTGTCATGTTGGATCACCCCTGCTTTCCATCTCAGGTATCAGCTTTTTCCTCAAGCAAAATGCTGAAAACCAGGGTCTATGGTAGCCACAAGCCTCAAGAGGCATCTCCCTGGCAGCCAACACCCTGGCTCCGCTTTGCCCTTGGAAAGATCCTTCCAGGAGGCAAATCCTTAACTTCTGCTGCAGGACGGACAGAGCCCCTCAAGTTTTCAGAACACACAGATATAAAAAGAAGCATTCGGTAGATTCCCCCCAAGAAATTGGTGTGTCACAAATGATGTAAGGAAAGAGCTGGAAAATAAATTATTATAAAATACTGGTGTGTGGACTCCTTGCAAAACTTGGTGGCCAATTCGATATATACAAATATCATTTAACACCTGCAGAAGTCATTTGCTGACTACAGACGGGTGCTTGTTTGGTAGTAATATAGGAGTTTGTTTAGAAAGCAGGGGAGAGTTGGCCTTCTTTTGATTTTTTTTTTTTTTTAAGATGAAGGGGAGAATACACCAGCCAAATAAATGATCCTGCCTTGCAAATAAATGAACTCACAGAGTGCAGGAATATTTGTTTAGCTCCCTTTCTCTTTATGTCACACCTGACTGCCAGAGCCACTGCAAAATTTCTAACAATCTTATGTGGGTATTTGCATTTAAATCGCTTTTTTCTGACATTATGTAAATCTCTTCGTAGAGAGGATTTTTTCACCCGAGGGAGGTGAACTCAGTGGCTTCTCTCAGTATGACCCTGTTCTCCTGCCATTCCACTGGGTTTCATTTGCACCAGATGAAACTCTCCATGAGAACCCGGATCACACAGATTTTGTTTGGAGACTGGTCAAAGATGATGGTATTCAGATCTATATGACAAAACTGCATTACAAATCAATTGAAGTTTGGGTCTAAAAAAGAGTTTAAGATCAGATCCAATATTACGAAAATGCAGGTGGTATTTTCACCACAAACTATATGGGGATTCTGCCCTCTTGGATGGCATCAGAAGATGGCTCTGCCACCGTTGGGGAACTGTTTGGGTAATTTCTGAGTCCAGAAGGGTTATATTTTTCCCTCTGAAGATTTCAGAGAGCTCAAAAAGGAGTATCAGTTTTCCAACTCCATTCCAGCCTAGTTCCAAATACAAAACTCTGTCTCAAAACTCTGTCCAGAAACACTCCTAAACTTGAGCAGTATTTGATTTCATGCTAACATTTTGTAAATCTTGCTTGGAATGGAAGTTGAAAATAATAGCTTAACAGCAATGGAAGTCTAAAATTGGCAACTAAAGGCAATGTTAGCTGTGCTTTTTCCAAAGCCTTTGAATCAAGACAGCAGCCAAGCGGGAGCAACCAAGACAACCAGT
>JAVCKT010001220.1:0-13322 GCA_032273925.1 Rhynchotus rufescens | reverse complement strand
CAGGCAAAACGTTCACGTGAGCCCACTGAAGAGGAGGAAATATCCTGTACAGAAGATTTTTAATCTGACAACATTTGCTGAAGAGATCTGAAAAACAAATGGTCTGAAGCACAAACGTTCACCTGAGAGAGAAAACGTCAGTATTCAGCTGACAGCAGCCTTAAAAGGAACATTGTTTACCGAGGTAAGTAATTGCCTTGCAGAGGCTGTGCTTTTGTTCTGACAGGCGCTTATTTACCTAACGTGCAGCCGGTGCCTCTTCAGCTCGTGACCCTCGGCTGTACTGATCCTCAGTAACGGCACTCGCAGCATCGCACGGGGCTGAGGTGGGGAGGGAGCCCCAGGGATCATCCTCTGGCAGATCTGCAGTGCTTGGCCTGCAGCTCCACACAACAGCACTTACAGGTGCATAACTGGATACCAACACATCTCCCTCTCTCTCTTTCTCTTTTTCCCAAAAGAACCCATAGGCATGTAATCATTAAAATAAAGGATCAGATCTGCATTTAGACATAGGTGTAACCTTAGCAAGGAATAATATAGTATACAGGCTATTTTGTCCCCAGAGCCACTGAGGAGCCAAAATCCTTGTTTCATTCTTGATCTTAAGAACATACAGGGAACATAACTAAAACTAATAATGGTATATACCAAATTACTGAGCATCCCAACTTGCTTCAGGTGCCCTAGACACCACACAAAGCAGTTATTTATCCTCCCTTTTCCCCTTCAATCCGGCTCACAGGAGGGGCTGGACTAGACAACCTCCAGTTCTCTCTTCCAACCTATGTTATTTATGATTCTGTTCATTCTTCTCTCATTGCTGGGGAAGTAGCCAGGGCAGCCTATTCCTGTAGCCTGTGCTCTTCAGGTCTTTTTTTAATGTGTATATGTATATATAAAATACATAAAATGTATACAATAAGCAAGATCAAAATAAAAATGCCTTACACTTGGATTGGAGCATAATAAGGCTTGTTCACAGACAAGCACCTGACAAAGCTCTACCTCTTGCAAAAGGAAGAATCCCCCTCACTAAAGACAGTGCTGTGCTCCTGTGCCAGAGGAAATGCATGAAAGTGCAACAGTTTCCATCCAGTAGCTCTGTGCAGGTCGTTAGAAATCCTAAATGGAGGCCCTGGAGCACCGTGGGGGCAAGGACCGACCATGGATTCAACCAGAGGTACCAAGGGCAGGTATGTGCAGAGCAGAACACGGGGCCGAGGAGCTGCCAGCACCGAGCAGACACGCTGCCGTGCTCACGTAATGCATACCCAGCTATTTAAAAGATACCTATATCCCTGAGCACTGAGAATAACCATCCCAGCATGCTGGCATCTAGACAAGACGTGCAGAATTCTTTACTGTAGAAAAACTTCCAATGAACTATTTCTAAAAATGTCCAGAAGCGACTTGTATTACTGCACACCAGCATGCTTGCTCCTCCTATTTGTGTCTATATGCTGAAAATAAATAAATAAAATACAGTATGTTTTCAGACACTACAAATGGAAAAGAAGAGAAAAAAATACCAATAGAATGTTATACTATATAGTGTAATGACTTGAGAAGAATTGAAACCAACAGAAAAAGAACATAAAAATCTACTGAAGGCAAGAGAGATGTTTGGAAGGACAGCATGATACCTGTAACCATTGCTGCAGGCAACAGGGACGCGTATTCTTTGCAACTCATAGAAAAACAAAGGAAAATATATGAGCAGGTCACAGTTTAGAATCAGGGTAATGGCTGGATAGCAGTAAAAGGATGGAATCGAACAGAGAAACGTGAATGTTGCAAGGGAGAAATTAGCTTTAATTTCTCCTGAAAGAAAATGAGGGGATATAATCATAGCTGCAATTAAAACCAGAAAAATCACATACTTGCACAGCATTACCACTGCCTCTCTAGCAACTGAATCTCCATAGCTCAGCTTTTCAATCTGGAAAATGGATATAGTAATTCTCAAATGTCTGCCATGGGACTTAATTATATCAAAGCATATAAGTAGCACTAGTTACGAAAAATACTGTTGTTTTACTTAAGTTATACTAAGTCAGGAATTTTCTTATTTACTTGAATATTCCTCTGTGATTCTCCAAGAAAAGATGGCAATAGGCAATAATATTTATTTCCTAAGAGAGGTAAAGGTCTTAAAAAAAGCCTTTAAAAGGCAACTCATTCAAGTCTGATCTGATTCACAGGAAGATGACCTTCAACCTGGCATCATTTTAGGAAAAGCTCATACAAGCCTGTTCTTCACATAAACAATACCCTATGTAAAAGGGAAGCCTTTCCATAAGGCTCATATTCGGCAGGGGAACTGCATGCCTTCCAGCACTGTACTGTAACACAGTGAATGGGCACGAGCACTTTCATGACCAGGTAAAACAGAACAGTGCTGAGAAATGGGAGTGTACACGTGCATAAACTCCAGTAGCTTCATAGAAGAAAATGAATGATGCTGAAGAATACTTAACACAAACCCTAGTCTCCAAAATACAGAGGATGCTACAAATATCATCATTTGGTGATAGGAGCTGCTTGCTTATTCTGACTTCACAACTGATCAGCAACAAACATGATTACTCTGGAAGTGATGGTGAACTCCAAGAGTGACAGCACTAAAGCTGGGAGCCAAGAAGGATCTGAAGGAGCCTTGGCTGGTAGCCTGGCCTGCCACACTAACTGCTCTGATCGAGCACCTCTGTCCTCGAGATGTCCAACAAACACACAAGTGCTTCGGGAGATGGAAGACTAAGTTTCTCCTCAGTTTATGCCTCACTTGGGCAAACTGCTTAGACAGGCACTGAGCTGTGAGTGTCACTAACTATTATATGCACTTAAAATTGAACAAGTGTTTCAAGGTTCTCCTACATTTGAATGGATTTCAGCTCACGTTTGGATTCTCGACTGCACAGAGACATTACAGACCGCAAATTTCCTGATGCCTGAGTATTCATGCCACTTGGCACGAGACACAAAGGTACCACAGGGAGCTGTTTTCACCGAAGTTAAATTCTGTAAAGAACCCACGTAGCTAACTGAAGCTGCTGCTGCAGGGGCACAGTAACAACAAACTGAAGCTCAGACATTTAAAACTTACCGAGGGTGGATATCACACAGGCAACCCATCTTAATCCACAAGGAGACAAACACCCTGTGCCACTGAAACTAAATACAGACATATATACACATGTATTTATTTACAGTTTCTAACAAGTGGTCATTTAATTGAAATGCAGTCCACATCAACCACATCCTCACCTTGCAGAATTAGCTACTCTGCCTAAATAACACAAAATATTACTTAAGATTACAGCAATCTGTTTGATTACTTCACAGCACAGGTCCATGGAAATGTAACTCAGAAATTGGAGTACAACTACAATACATTATTCTTCAGGAGGAACCTTACATTAATCATTCCAAGAGTTACAGGCAAGGCTTGCAAGCGTAAGTGTTGCTAAGGAGGTAGTTTATCACATCAAGGGTAAATTCACCTTCCTGCCTGAGGAGCTTTTCACAGAAATAAATCAGCTTTACTTTCCCCCCTCCTTTTTTTTAATAAGAAAAATCCTAGCATTTTATGGTAATTCAGAGTGCCTCCAGTGAGGATAATTCAAATGATGTCACTGTGACCAATAAGATTAAAGACAGATGAATTAGAGCATCTATTAATAGAACATTCCTACCTTCTCCTTTTTTTTTTCCCCTCTCAACTTCCACAAAACATTACACTGACTTGATTTCCTTTGAATGTTCCATTACAAGTTCTTCCAACACCTTTACCAGCTGTTCTTTCAGATGTATTTTCTCCTCATGGGACTGATGCTTGCTTTTTCAAGTCCCCTATGTCTTTTATACATGTGCTTTCAGTAGCTACAGCTTCAGCAGGCTGTTATTTATGACACTATTTATTTATGACAAAACCAGGGTAGAACTCAGGTTTCTTTGTAATCTGTTTTGTTGGGAATACAGTATTTAGGAGGATATGCTCCACTGAAAAATACTGCCTTTATTTCAGTTAAGCATGTGAGCTGTGATGAGCCGGAGTTGTTTGCGTCTTCTGCAGCCGAGGATTTTGTTTTGCTTTGCTCCTGCAGTTTGGCTGTGGGCATGTGACTCCCTCCCAACCACGGAGGCTTCCTTGAAGGACAACCTTATTCTGTCAAAGAGTACAGGACAAACCTGGATTTTATTATGTCACTAATGCCAGGTCTTACTTTCCAGAGTAGCAGCATAGCAAACTTCTAGGACAATAATATAGCAAATAGTTTGGACCATAAAACTGATGAGGAGGAGATGCTGTAGAGAGGGACCACTCAGTAAATTCATTGTACTGAGTTGATTCTTGGTATTACTTCTGTTACGTCTTTCAAGGGAACAGAACTGTCTTCTGTATTTAGAAATAAAGAAATAGATCATGTTAACTTGGTCCCAAGAGCAAAATCTGGTGTTGGACCTTCTTCTCTAAAAGGGCTTGGTGATAGAAGAATTTAAATAGCCTGCCCCAGGCTATCACAGCTGTATTTTGAGCATGTTTGCAGTTTTCTTGCTGTCGTTGCAGTAATTCATATACTTGAGCCTATGAATCAGAATCAAACCGAATGGGGGTGGTGGTGTGTAAATCTTACAGGGACTGACTTCCATAGAATGACCCAAAGGCAGAATAAAATGACACTGATTTAGGACTCTTTGGCATGCCCTACCTTTGAATGTTTGAAAGCAAAATATCTGTTAAAGGCCCCACATGCCTCTGCAGTCTCTCTTGCTTTGGATCTGTTTGATAAAAGTCTTTTGCTGCAGCTCTGTTATTTGACTCTTCAGTTCATCTACTTCACTAATAGCTTTGTTCTGAGAATTCAATATAGTTTCCATCCATTCCATAACGGCAAAATTTGCATTTCAAATAGCATAAATAACTTGTGGAATTTCTAGTATGAGTGACATGGGAACTATTTCTGAATGACATTAATGAGCATCTTACCTGCCTTTTGCAGGACTTCCTTGTTCTGTCTTTGGCTGTGTTTAGCTCTTTCTCTTCTTAGCTGCATTTAGCTCTTTCTTTTCTTTCATTATACATTTTGAGCTGAGAATTAAGTTGTATTTCCAAACCTCAAAATATGCATGGAACTACTTCTATGTACATTATTTAGGTTCTTTTTCCTGCCTTCTGCAGTAAATGGTCACTTTCTCTCTCAGTGCAATTCAATGACCTGAATCACTCACCTACAGAGCTAATCTGAAGGAATCTTTTTCTCTTCTGTGTCTTTAAATGACCTCCAACCACAGTATCTCTAATGCAGAGCTAGAAGCAGCAGGCTCCTGTGTAACGTGAACACTCATCAGGAGTGACCACATGAAAGATGTCTGAGATTATCCTAAACTTGGAGCAGGACGTATCTGCATTAATTTTATGACAATTTGTGCAACAATTGGTTTTTTTTTTTTTTTTTTGAATTTCTGAAATACTATATTTTAAAGGAGATAATGGAGATGCCTTTAAAAAAAAAGGGGGGGGGTAAAAAGGGGCCCTAGTGACTTTGCTAGAATTATCTGTCCATCACTAAAGGCAAAACTTTGCCCATAATTAATGTTCTATTTCAGAAGCTCTAGTCTCGGTGTCCACGAGAGCTTCAGCATTGACTTGGACAACATTTCTATCTGTTCCTATATTGTTGTTATTTGAATAAAGCCTTGTGCGTGGGTCAAATCCAACTCCTATGTGACATTTTCTATAACTAGGTGATGCTGGTGTCTACAAGATCTTTGAGTTCTCCAAGACTCTGATGGAGATGCACCTTCCTTTGCATCAGGAGAGATTTCCCTCATGTCTGTTTCCAAACTAATATGCAAAACAGCTGGCACAAGGCTGAGGACAGATTTAAGGTGAGCTTACGTGATAGGAAGGGTCTACAGTGTTACATGGACATAGAGGGACACAGAGCAAGTACAGAGCAGGGCTGGGTGCTTCAGCTTCAGCACAGTTCACCAGCGTTTCCCCATTTTAAGGCCTTATGTCATGACCTGATGAACCACACGTAGTTCGCTGCCAGGCTGCCTATGATCTGCCAACGCTGGCAGCAGTGCCTGGCACACGATGTGCTGCAAATGCAGGAGCTACACATCAGCTTGGGTGGACAAGCAAAGCACTAAGTAAGATCTGGCTGATTCAGCACACAAAACCACACGTTTACAGGACGCTACTGACCAGCACTTGCTATGAGCTACTGCTCTAAGAATCATGCAAGATAAAGCACTTGATTCCTAACCTGCCAGCTCAGTGCCTGCCCTCTTACCTGACCCTGATGACATCAGGGCACCGAGAGGCGAGACCCACAACACAGGAAATCGTGTGCCCTGGGCACACTCTGCTGCCACCAGTGCCTGCTTACTAATCCCTTCTCAGTTCCGTGCAGAAATACTTACAGTTTTACCTCCTCCAGGGAATAGGAAGTCTACTGTTCAAAGAGTTCTCCTAATGAGTTATTAATCAGCTTAACTCAGTCTTTAAAAACTCCCCAGTGCTATATTCTTCCTTTTTCTCTTCTAAGCCTCTTAAATTGTTTTAGTTCTTACAAAGCACTTGACTTGAGCACTTTAAAGTCCTTTCTCCTCAAATTTTATAGAAATGATAATATGTTCTTTACTAGGCACAGATAGAGACCACAATTTCATACTCTACCTGTATTCTCTCTTTCATCTTCTGGGAATGTTTCTTCCTCTCATTTACCTTCCAGGTTTTTTCCTCCAGGTCAACCTCCAGCTTCTTTACCTGCTGCAGCAAAAAAACTTCCTGAGCCTCTAAGCTCTTCCTTGGCTCCAGTTCTCTTTGCTGACAATTCCTCTGCTGCTCTGCCATGGATTGCTGGATAGCTTGTTGTAAAGTCTCTTTTTCTCTCTCACAGGAGTCTTGCAGTTGGCTGCTTTTCTGTGTACACTCTTCTGTGACTCCCTGGTTCTCACTCTTCAGGTTTTCTATCTCGTTAATCAGAGCTTGTTCTTCCACACTGTGTTTTTCATCTAAAATCTCTTTTGTATTCTCTCTGAGTGCTTTGCATTCATTTAACAGGCCCTCATGCTGCTGATTTAAATGTAAGAGCCTGTTTTCAAAGTCTGCACTGGTATCTCCTGTGTCTGTGGAAAGCATCTCTGCCTGTTTTACTTCCATTCTCAGCTCTTTCTCCTTCACCTGTTTCTTTAACAGGGTTAACTCTGCTAAGGCTTCTTCTTTGAGTCTCTTGTGTTGGTCTACTGCATCTTCAAGGACCTGAATACGCTTTCTGAGCGACTTTTCTTCTTCAGCTTTGCTTTTATACTGCAGGATTGTTTTCCTTGTCTCAGCACGAATGTGCTGAATTTCTTCTTCATGCGCATCTTTCAGAGCCTGTATATTAGCCTCATGTTCATCATTCTTAGTGTTCAGAGCATATATCACCTATAAATCAAGAAAAAGAATGTGAAATCACAGTTTCTGATAATTGGTGGTATTAAGAATTTAGTTATATTTATCAAGGTCTTAAATGCTTTAAGAGAATTATTACAGTTAAATTTTTGTTGCTTTCTTTTTGTTTTTCCCCCCTCCCCCTAGCAATTGTCCCACTAGCAACGTATGGGACAATTATAAATTGCAAAACCTTATAGAACCTTATAGAGAAGAATGATACTGTGAGAAGCAGGTTTTTTTTCAGATTTTCTCAGCAATTTCCCTTTTTACTTCTGGCAAATCATCACTTCATCCACCTGGTCTGACCTCTAATACCAGGGATGAAACGGGACCGTTTCTAGCTGACAGACTCCCTATCTCGTCAGCCTTCAGTGCAGCAGCACCATCTGCCACTTTGCCTTTAGCCTTCATATACAGCTTATCCCTATACAAAAGTAGGCCTGGAAATTTCATAAAACTTACAACAGCTATTATGAGTGGGGCCAGAGCCCAGAGAGGTTAATGCAAACATTCTTAGACATTATGTGAGAAAACAATAGTCTTAAATACATTAACCTAGAAAGGAGTCAATGGAGTCACAGCCAATGTTCGGATTTTACTAGAAATCAATCCTTCCTCAGGGTAGGTCTCAATCAAGAGACCAACAGGCCTAAAACCACACTGAAGTGTCACAAGACTGCAGCCCGCACACCGACACCCTCAGGGTGCCTTCAGAGCTCTTGAGTTTGCTCAGCTACATCTAAGCATTTCCATGCTATTTATATGTTGAGGAACATATTGAATTTCAGTCATCCATAAATAAAAGCAAATACACAAATACATCTTGCGTAAGCTCCACTCCAGTCCTCACAGTAATGCAACAAATATAGAGGCCTTGAAGGGCTCACAAATGCCAAACAGCCTGGGTAGGCTCGTGGATTAATACATGAAGGAGAATAGCAGCATCATGTTCCAGAAGACACAAAGTCTACATTTAGATATGCTTGTACTGTGGACTCGGATGACATCCTGTTAACTATCCTCTGTTATTTTTAACTATTTTTCTTTCGAAACAGGAAGAGTTTCAGGATACTAAGTGGATTTCTTCTCTCCAAAAATTCAAACTCAGATCATTCTGTGACCCTTTTTAAAATATTCATGCCATAAAAAAGTCATAAATCCTACAAGGAGAAGGATTAATCTTCCCCATAGTCTTGGAATAGGCAGTCATTAGTTCAGGCAACTCTTCAGTTCACTGCGTCCAATGTAACCAACCAAATATCTTCATTTCATACCATTAACAGGATGCAAATATATTATTTTAACATCAAGCTTTCATGCTTCAAAAATTTCCACTCTTGATGAATTTATGTAGGGTATTAGCACTGCCTGTCTCGCACTATATTGTATTCAGTTTACCCGGGGAAGGTGCATCCAAACCCTGACTTTGCTATAGACAGGTACTTCCCAAATTGCACTGATCATTAGACCAAACTGGAGACCCTCTACATTAATAGTTATCACCAAAACCTTAGGTGAGCTGCCTACACTACTTGGAGTAGGCTTGGGAACTGGCTTCCCTGCTCTACCAATTCTTCCTATGCTTCCATTCAGCAGAGGATATAACCACAACAAAGAACTTTGACTTGAAAATGCAAGTTCTTAATCTTCAGACTTGGCTGCTGAAATTGATTCCTCAGTAAAATTCTCAAGAGATTTACTTTGCAAAGGATTTCTGCTCACTGTTCCTGAAATTTAGGTCCCTCATGCATGCCTTTCATTCTTTATGTAATACAAACCCCCAGGGCTACAATACTTCTACCCTGGGTACTTCATTTAAGAGACTAAAGTCACATGAAATGAATCGAGGACTTTACCTGCTTTCTGCTGGAAGGGAAAACACTGAATAGTGATTAGAGCCACTGTGCCTTGCAGGGTGTATGTTCTGCTGGGAAGCGTGGTATAAACCTCTCACTGGCTGTGCTGATAAAAGGCTTTTTAAAAGCAGCTCTAAAACTGCTTTTTAACAACTTGCAAACTCAATGAATTGAAGAGCACAGAGAACTGCCTTAATACAAAGGAAGTGATATCACTGCTTGAGTTATTTAGCACGACACGAGGGCGGCTGCCCCTTACAGCTCTCCCGAGCCCTCTGTGCCTTTGGGGCCACGCTGACCTTCCAGCAGCTGAACTGTACAGCAGGTTGGCAGAAACACTACTGCACAGTGTGCACTGGGGAACTGGCAGCGCTGTGAACACGAATACAGCGTGGAAATCCCGTTTTATCTTCCCAGTGCCCTAAATCGAAATGGTATCTTATTTTCTTCCAGCTTTTTCATGGTGATGCAAAAAGCAAAACAAACAAAAATCAACTGAACCTCATCAATGAGGACAAACCTAAAGGGCTCATCCTGAAAAGGCTGCTTTGCTTTTTAGTAGCAGTTTTAACCAATCCTATTCTTGTCATTAGGAACAAACTGCTCTAGCCAGCTGCTTTATGAGCTGAATAAGAAGTGAGAGACTTTGGTACGGAGAGGAATACTGTTGATAAGAATCAGAAAAAAAAAGGATCCAAAATATTCTTCTCCTTTCAGGTCCAGGCTAGTGAGCATATACAATGCATCAAATCCTTCCTGATGAGGAAAGGGCTCAAAGAAACACACTGAGAACAGGCCCTAATTGCATGGGATAACTAATGGGAAAGAGGAGGAGTGTGATGGTGCAGAACTCGAGGAGGCCAAAAGGCTGCGGAGGGTCTTTTGCTGAGCAGGGTGCACCTGAGAGCCCCCTGAGCAAAGCAGGGCAGGCACCGAGTGCCCCTTGCTAGCTACTTGCTCCGGGGCATGGAGAGTAGGGGACTGTTCATCTCCTTCCTGTTGGCAGCAGCAGCACCTCACCCTTGGGAACAGCCGAGTTTGTTTCTGTGAACTTCATCTTGTCATCTTCTGAAGGAAGAATGAGACATGGTCAGCCTTGAAATGCTCTCTTTAAAGAAAATCACCACAAAATTACAACGAGAAAACTCACTCTGTGACAGAAACGGCTCTGTAGACACTAGTTTCCCCCATTACCGTAATTTTGGAGACTAGAAAATAAAACCAGCTCACCCAATTGCCAAATTTATACTCTAGTAAGAACTCACATGGGCACTTTGTCCTTTCTAACACTGAAGGAGGAATAAAGTATTTTAACAAGGGACAGACTGTCTAGGCTATGGTTAGCTCTGGTGCCGAGTCAGATTTACACCAGCGCACCGATGCTTCATTCAACCTGATGACAATATATGGACTCTAACGTATGGTTAGAGACCTCTAGAAAAGCCTCAAATCTTCCCTTGGGTCTCCTAGGGCTTCCTGAAAGCACAAGAAATATTTTATGCACACAGGCAGTTTCAATGACTATTCATGCTATCCATATACATGTTTGTATTAAAGAATATTACCACTCCAAGTATTCAGAAATATTTCAGAACCTGCAATTAAATAATACCTTTAATATCACACAAAGTTCTGGATTTTATATATTATTAAGTAGCTTTTTTATTTGCCTTATGATTTTTAGTCTTCTAAAATAAGAGTTTGGTGCTTGTGTGAGGTCCTTCAACTAAAGAAACTTATTTTCCTTTGAAGTAAAAATTCAGCTCTGGTTTAAACATCTTTGTTTGCAAAACAAAGTTGTAAAGACCAAAAATTCTTCTGTGAACCTGCAGATGACTTTCAGAACCTTCAGCGGTGCTCCCTCCCCGCTCATCCACATTGCTGGTATTTTTCATTATCCGAGGAATGAGGATGAAAGACCTCTTGCCTATATCTGTCACAAATTATATTTTAGTATCATGATGTATTTTATGATTTAATGTATCAGGAAAGAACAAGAATGTCTAGATTGCTATTCTTTGAGTGTGTCTCATGCCTCCTTTTACTTCTCCCTTGTTTCTTGCCTCTTAATTTAAATTTTGTAAATGAGACACTTTTATTCCTTTTCTCCTATTTTTTACTTTTTTTTTTTTTAATCTAGCATGGTGAATGAATATTGAGCATAAAGAAAAAGAAAAGCGTTACCATACTGGATATAGATATTGCATATGATCTATTTGCAACCAAATACAAGATTAGCCCTGGTTTATATTTTACTAATCAGATATTCAGTTGTCCCTTACTTGTATTTGTAGTCTCCAAGTAGACAGGTCTCTCTGCAGACAAGCAGAAAAACTGTCAGGCAATTTAAGAACTGGCGAAGTAAAAATATATTTGCAAGAATGTCCCCACAATCAGAACAAGTGGTAAAAAAGGCACTAATGTACTGCAACATTTCCAGAAAAGCAGAATTAGACTGTGGAATAACGGAAGTTAAATCTGATTCTGACAAGGAAACTCCACGAGTGTTCTGAAACACAAGTACTAGAGAAGGAGGTCAGATGAGGCCAGTAGTAATTCTCACCAAGAAACAAAGAGGAAAAGCCTCCGTGTTGCTCCCTCCTCAGGAGCATCTTCTCTGTGTGTCCATCTCACTGACCACCAGGCACTTCTTCATACATGTCTAATCTAGATCAGCCATCTGAATGCCTCCAAAGAGCATTTTTCCCATTCCCAATACAGGTTTCTAATATGATAAATGTAATTAATTATTTCAGATATTTAACTGGTGGGTTGGTGGGTGATATTTCTTCTGCATATATAATTTTCTGGCTGTGCTTTCCTACACAGATCTTGGGTAAAGCCTCATCCTTTGATGGGAAGAGACAGGTTTGAATTCTCACAAGCAAGAACTCATTTGTATTCCCTGTCCTTCACTCTGGTCCCCTTTTGTGAGCTGATGTTTCACTTCACATTGCCGTAAGTCCTGGAGAGCCACTTTGTGTTGTCTTAGAAACACTTCTCAAAACAAAACAGATATTGGACATTAAGATATTACGGTTAACTACTTTACTGCAGGATTTCCTCATTAACTATTAAAAAAAGCAATTTGTTTTGATCCTCTGGATTTTAATCAAAACTAGCAGTTTTCTGTGCTTATGTCTTATCTGTCCTTATGATTCATTTTCACTGTTTTTTTTGTTCTCTTACATTTTTGGAAAAAGCCAGTCTTTCTCCAAACTAATTGTCCTTCCTCCCCATCCATATTCATCTTTTCCTCCTTTCCATGAAGGTGTTTAGGTGTTTATGATTCCCCTTGAATTATTATCATCTATGAATTTTAATGTTGCTCATTTTTCCTTCCACATCATTAGTTAATATGTGAAATAAGGCAAGCTCTAACCCAGATCCTTGTAGCATCTGTCGCCCCACAATGTGATGCACTATAAACCTTTTGTTTACAGTTGCTGAATTGCATTACATCTTAGCTGTCAAAACCTTTAGCTAACTAATTTGAAATCATTTTGCAAAAGCTAAACTGCAAAGGTAATTTTTTTGGTAGATTTTGTACATAATTGCAAAGTGAAACAAATATCAATAGGCCATTTAAATGAGATATGTTTTTATTTCTTTGTTGCAGCTGCGTGATTCAAATTGAACTAGAGTGTTTTTAATAAAATTAATTTGTATTCAAATACCATCACAGAGGATCAAATTATTTTTTTCAGTAAAACTGAAATTTAGCTAAGATTTCTATTAAAAATTACACAAGACTATATGAAAACACTGAAAGGTTATGCTTATTCATAGATAAAGAAGATGCACGTTATATATTTATGTGTGTATGTGGACACACAGGATTAAGACCAAATAATCACATTTCCTATTCACCCTATATAATATCTTGAACTTGGGGAAGTTCTTGCTAAGGTTTAAGATTTCTAATTTCCTCAGAAATCTCTGACTTTTACATTCTTTGATGAGTTCAGCTCCATCTTGTAAAACTGTTTCAGACAGTTAATACACAGGAAATCAAA
>JAVCKT010001218.1:7972-22815 GCA_032273925.1 Rhynchotus rufescens | reverse complement strand
TGCAGTAATTAGGTTTGACAGAAGAAGGAAGTTTTGGGCTGGCTGAAAACTTATTTGAGTCCAATTGCGCCCCCTCGCTGCTCTTCAAGAACTGAGTCCTTTCTGTGTGTTCTGTTTGAAGCATTCTGGTTTCTGGCTTTGAAAGGATGTTCTATTTTATTAAGTTAGATAAATTTACTCTTACAAAGATGTAAAAGCAGCTCAGGCACAAAGTGAATATTTTGCTATCCATTGAGTGAGTGCTTGGTCAAATCAAACCTGAGAGTTTGGCTATTTTGCTGTTTCATTATGCACTTTCATCCTGTTTGTTGCCAAAGGAGCCCTACTCTGAGGACAGAGCTGACAGCAAGACCCTGGTCCTGCACAAAGTGGGGGTTGTTACCTACAGAAATATGGGGTTTGTTATGCCAGCTCCCACAGCCCACATGAGCCTGGCTTTGTGGCCTGTACAAGGCCAGGCAGAGAGTAGGAAGGTGTCTAGAGCCCTGGTATTTTTTGCATGCTGCAAAGCTGGGATGTAGCCAGACCGGTGTGGATCTGAACTCTTCTCAGCTCTGTCATTTTGGACACTGACGCAGGAAGCTGTTTCCTCATGCACAGTGGGGAAACTCACGTAACCGAGCCCATCCCAAAGTCTCTGCAGTTCTCAAATCTACTTTTTATGTTCCTTCTTCGTTATCATTGTATCAGGATAATAATAGATCTTCTGTAGAGGCTGCCATGTGGCAGGAGGTCTGATTGTGCGCTCGGTGTCAGGGATTGCTCATGCACAGCAGGTAACTCGAGGCACATATGGCTGAATCAGCCACTTGCTGGCAGAGCTGCCCCTCGGCGTGCGCGGCCGCGGCGCCCGTGCGCCGCTCGGCTCCCGTGCCGCGGGCAGGGTGAGCCTCGAGCGCTGCAAAAAGAGCCTTGGACACTCGTACACGGATCATGGAGACTTGCTGGAAGCTGTGCCTCAAACGGTGTAGAAAAGTGACTGGTGTTGCAAGTTCCAGAATACCAACTGCTATGGTATTGAGGGCTTCAAACCAGTACTTTCAACACAGGTCAGAAGGATATTAGTGTGCAGCGTGGTTTGCGTTCCGTAGCATTTCTCTTTGAGTTCTTGCTGAGGTCGGAGTGTTGTTGAATATTTCTGTTTATTATTTGTAGCTTGCCAGTTGCTAGGTACTCTAGTTGTCCTGGATCAATCGTGCTGGTGGTGTTTGAACATAAAGAAAAAAGCGTGTTTTGTATTTGAGGAATGTTACAGGAGTGGGCTTAGCTCTGCCCAGGAACTTGTGTGAGGTAACTAGTTACAGGAAAACAGCTCCTTGGAACAGCACAAAATCGTTATTTGGGAGTGGGTTTCCACGTAGGGGATTTTTCAAGCTGAGAGGTTACAGCCCCACTCTGAAATCCTTGGTGCCAGGCGGCCAGTGCGTCCCGGCAAACCCAGCGGGCCAGGGCGCAGCCGAGGCCTCGCACCCCACGGGGATGCGCCTGGCTGCTCCCCACCAGCCACCAGCCCTCCAAGCCCTGGGCTCCGGTTACGCTGCAGGGTTTCAGGAGCCGCTGCCCTGCAGTCGATACCCTTGGAACAATTCAAAGAGCTGGCTTTGATCTCTAGGGCTCTGCTGCCCAGATCCTGGGTGCCTCGACACTGACACAGCTCAGGCTGACAGCAAGCGTCATTGCCTGGGAAGCCAAGGCCCTGGGCTCAGAGGAACTGTGTTTTTTTTTTTTCCATGTCTGCCTCTGTTCCCATCCATCTGTCTTGAGAGCTTTGTTATTTCTAGGCTGCATTGTTTTGCTTTTGCTTTGAGCAGATAACTTAAGAGGAAGGTCTGTGACAGGTTTTGGAGGTCTTAAAGAAGAAGGTTGCTGATGCCTGCTGTCTCTGCTATGGGCATTTGGAAAAATCCTTGAAATGATGTTCCAGGGTTGGTGAAATGAATGATTACTATGGTAACAGTTGCAGAAATGTTGCAGAAAAGTTTCTCTCTGGTTTTCCTTTTCTCTTGTGCTCTCATGAAACCACCTGACCTTCTCACTGAGATACCGAGCTGCACCTGACAGTGAGCTTAGAAAGGAGAAGAGACAATGCGCCTCAACCTTCATAGCCAGGATCTGGGCACGTCAGCAGAAGCAAGCACCCATTCCCTGAAATAAGCAAGGAACTGGGAAGAAAAATCTAAACAGCTCATCTGGGAGGAATATAACTTTTTAAAATGCTAGACATTTTCTTAAAATTAAAATATTATTATTGCTCACTAAATTCAAACCATACTCCTATGTGAGGGTGAAAATACTTTGTAGCTAACCAGTAGAAACTTCCTATATTTGTTGGAACGCCCAACTTTACCTTATGGCAGCCAGGTAAGCAGTAGGCAAGGGAGAGCTGAGAGCTCTGCCTGTCGCAGGCATGGGCGGCTGCGAAGGTGCCATCCCCATCCTGATGGGATGCACAGTCCTGACCGATGGGAAATGTTAGTGTCCACCTGACTCTGCACAAAATACTCTGGATTTCTAAGAATGGTGGCCTGGGTTTGATTACCACAGTGAACACTTAAGGATGCCAAAATGTGGAAATTTGGACCAGCTGATTGATAAAGCTGGAAAGACTCAGCAAAAGTTTCAAAAACCTCATGTGAGCTGTGGAAGTTTGTTGCAACCTTTCGTAAGGGCAGGAAGGGGTGCTGTTGTTTGGTTGTACAGCATGAAGGACAGCAGTCATGTGTGGTTGACAAAATAGATGGGCACCAAGACAGAAATGCGAGGGACCTGTCCCTGTGCTCAGGAGCTGGGTGACTGCAACCCAATGGTTGTTGTGGCAGGTCCAAGAGGGCCCTCCCAAGGACAGTGGTGCAATTATCTGCTCTGAGTCTGCACTTTGTCCTATCCTCTGGACTTGGGAAAAATCTGGTATCACCTCTAAAGCAGCTGGAAAAGGAGGTGGCTTTCCCTACATGTGGCTGGAGCAGCTTGGTAATAGAAGGGAGCTCTGCAGAGGGACTGGGTTGGGTGCATTGCTTGTCCCGCTTATTCTGCAATAAAAGTGAAATCCAAGCTCCTGGCTGCAGTGGTGCTCCTGACCAAGGGAACGTGCCAGTTTCTTGGCCTTTCTCCTAGGAGACTTGCGTAATGATGTGCAGGTTCTTTTGTCAAAAAGGCTCAGACCAAACCCGTACATCTGAATAAGGTGAAATGTTGTGGACTGCGAGCTTTTAAAAGCCAAAGCTAGTCCTGATGTTCTAAGTGATGTCTATAGAGAGCCAAATCGAGAACCTTGATTCAGGTGTTTCAGTGTAGGGCTGATCCAGAGTTTGGGACCACATGAAACATTTCAAGTATGTCTGCAGGCTTCAGACTTACCTTTACTGCTGGTGTGTGTGTGTGTAAAGTAGCTTGTATATTGCTATACAGTTCTGCTTCTTTCTTTACATTTTACTGATGTTTTTGAGTAAGGACAGGGGAAGAGGGGAGGATGTTGTCAAAGCCATCACAGTTCCATGAAAAGCTGCAAGTCTACTGTCATTCCAAGTACAATCCAACTGCTTGGCCACAAGTTTGAGGGAGAAACCCACAAGGACATATGGCAAAGGATCAAAGTCCAGGTTTGGAATGCTGATGTATCACGTTGCGGGGAGTGAGGCAAGCTGGAATCTGCTCCCTGGAGTTGCCTCCTGAAATTGCGGACGAGTTGATGCACAGCTACGTATCACACGTCACGTGAGTTTCATGCATGTGAGTTTGCTTTAGTGGTCTGATCCTGACCTGCTAGAAAACTGTCAAGGGGTTTAGTCATTTGTGAAACTCCAGCCAGGCTTTTCATGCAGCTTATGGGAGCATCTCAGGTCCATTAGTCCAACTCTGAAGTTTGCTGGTGCCCCTGGAGAAAGGACTTGCCCTCCTGTGCTGCTCTACAGATTCTCGAAGTGAGGTCCACAACTTCACCTGGTGGGAGTTTGCTCAGCTACTCCCAAAAAAGAGCAGGACTCTGAGATGCTCCCCTTTGGTTACCAAAAGTCCCCTGAGGAGGAATACTAGTATGTGCAGATAGCAGGTTGGTAGAAGACTGGATCTCAAAGAATGACTTTTGCTCTGTCCTTTCCAGGAAACTGCCTTTAATATGATCTTAGCTGTAAATCCCTTGGTGATGGTTGAGGTGATGGGCTTTATTTTGAGCCTTAATGATTTGACAATCATGAGAAATTCCATTTGAATGGAATTAACACTTAGCAAACTTGAAGAAATTACTGTCCATTATCTAACCCAATATTTAGGATTTTAATCCTTCTACAGCCACACAGTATTTCAGGTAATTTTATCTTGTGTAATAACAACTGTCTGAGGCTGTCGGACTATTGATAATTTAAGAAAAGAGTTGAGTCTTGTCTATGGAGAATAAAAAGCCACACGTGGATCTGATATTGAGGAGGGAAAAGGATTTGCATTTGCAGTCACCCATTCAGCTCTGCCCTGGGAAAGTGCTGGCACCAGGAATCCTATTGCAGAAATCCCGATTCTTATCCTGCATAAAGCAATGGAAATGAGGAGTGACACCACTCAAGGGAATGGGACTATCCATGCAACTGCAGATGGTATGTCAGTCTTAGCAGGGAGCAGATGCTAAGCAAAACTAAAAGATTCACATTTGACTGCATTTTAAATATTTTTTAAAACGATCCTTCACATCAGTCCTGCCCCTTTAAATCCAAAATAAAATACACGTGATGCACTTTCATAAATAATTTACTTTCAACCTGACAGTAGTCCAGGAGGCATAAAGCTTCCTATGTGCACATGCTGCTGCTCGCAGTAACGGCGTCTGAATTTAAAGCAACAATTCTCCAGTTGGTGGTGTTCCTATGTGGATGGAAGAGGTTCAGGGGCTCTGAAGGCTGCAGTTGAGGCCCCGCCACATCAAAGGGACCCTGTGGTGTTTGCCTGGGCGCTGCTCCTTGCTGCTGAGGCCTCCGGAGGGGCAGCGCGGGCAGGACGGTCCTTGCGGCTGCCGGGGTTTGGGCTGGAGGCTCCGCCGGCCTCGCACAAGGCGGCTCTGTGCGCGGTGCCCGGGGGCACCTCCCAGCCGGCCCAGCCACAGAATGGGGCATTGATGCCTTGTGGCCAGGCAGAGATGCTGCTGCCCCGCGGGAGGGTCCTGCTTGGCCCAGCCTGGCCAAGTTGCAAAATTTCTGTCTCTCCGGTTCACAGGGAGCAAGGCTGTGGAGCAAACCTTGCACTTTGGAGCTGTTTTTCTGCAAATACCCTGAATGACCTTGAGCCAGTCACTTAGGCAGAAATTTAACAAGTATTAAACTGTTTCAGTCCTACTGGGGAGAGCTTCTTGCATGTTCATTTCAGATGGATTTAGGCTTGCGCTTCCTATTTAAGTACCTAAATCTCTTTGTGATCCACACAACTCTTAAAGTTTCTATTTAAAAAAGAAAAAAAGGAGGATCATAAAATATTCTCGCCTCACAGGGATGCTTTGAGGAGAAACTGAATGGTGTGAAGAAATTAAGAATTTGACTGTGGGGCTCTGTAGGCGTGATGGAGAGAACCATCATGCTTCCCTAAAGCGAGCTTGGGAGTACACGCTTGGCATGAGCGCTGTGTGAGCACTTCCACGCTGGCAAGAGCGCCAGCCTCCATCTCACAGAGCTCGTTCTGTAACTCACAGCAAACCTCTGGAAAACAGTCATTTTGCTTAAGGACAGACCCCCCCTGCGCATGGCCCGGTGTCTGCAACTCGCTGTGTGAGTTCCTGATAGCCCCACAAAAGGCTGCGCGGCTGATGAGCCGCGGCTCCTGGCTGAAGCCGGGCACTGCTTCCCAACGCGCAGCCAAGACCCACCGTGTGCTGGCGAGGGCGGAGGCGCCAGGGAAAGGGCTCTTTCCCTCAGCACCGCTTCCAGCGGTACCTGGGAAGGATCTTGAAGATGTTCCCCCCACCTCCCTCTGCCCCAGTGTGATAGAGCTTAAAAAAAGGAAAGTAGCTGAGGATAAAACGGTGGCTTCCCCTGGTGCGGGGCAGTATGGGAGTGTGAAAACTCAAGTGGCTTTCATTCCTGGCGCCCAGGCCCTTTCCATAGGAGGGTCATGTAGTTCCCTTGAGGTTTGGGGTGGCTCCTGCGGTCTCTGCATGGACAGAGTTGCGGTGCTCTGTGGGTCTGCTGTGTGTGCAGGGCCCCTTGGCTCCTGTTTGTTATTTCTTTTTTGCTTTGAAATGTGAACTGCAAAGACCTGGATATAGTGATGGAAAAGGGAGCCAGGTAAGGACTTTCTCCTAGAAAGCTGTTAGATTACTGCTAAGTCTTATGGTTGCTATAGCTAATGGAATGTGTAATGCACCTTCTCCTTTCCTCCGTGTTTAATTTCACAATTCAGTCAGGTATTAACATGGTAGACTAGGGAATGATGCCCTCCCATGGCTAGATCTGATCTAAAGTCCAATGGAAAAGCACATTGAAAGAGCAAACGGAGCAGTGAAGAGGTGCCACGAGGGAAGCACCTACATCCTACCTCCTACATTCACCTGCTGCTCCTGCCCCAGGTAGATCTTGTATTTTTTTAATTATAAATTAGAGTGAAAGAAGCAACGTTAGAGAAAAGGTTTTGAAAGATTTGCTGGTAGATAAAACCAGAGCTCCCATTTCCCTCTCCCCTGCTTCCATTTGCAATGTGCCCTGTGGTCTCCATAATGCACTGTCTGAGCTGCATCTATTTCTGCCTTGGGGCTGATAAATGGAGCACAGCGACTAGCTGTGACGGGCAATGGCACTACCTGCATCTGCTTCCTAAATGGGGTAAGCACCCAAGCTTAACTCTGTGCACAGCAGAGATGTAGGAGTTATTGTGGCAATAACCTGTTGAGTCACTGTTTTTTATTGTACAATTATTTGTGTTCACATCTGATGGCTAAATAATGTGCAGTACTGAAATACTGCAGAAAAGGAAATGAATGCAGAGAGCATCACTCCACACAGCTGAATGTCCCCGCTGAATAAAATCTATAGCTATTTCCCTTAAGCTCTAGTTAATAAGGTTCTAAAAATGATAGGTGAACTCCTTAGGGGCTGGAGTCTGAGCGCGATTCGGAGGAGCAGCCCAAAGTTCAGACACTTATCTGAAGCTCGTGGCATCCATTAGAATGTCGTGAGTCTGCAAACCTGGGCTGCGAGCCCTGCGGGGACAGGCTTGCCGGCAATATTTCAGCTTTCCAGGTTCCCGCTGGAGAGGAGAGCTGCACAGGCACACAGAGCTGTTGTGAGCCTGGAAATAAAAGTCAGTGCTGTATTGGAGGTAGGCAGAGATTTAGGGTAGCAGGAGGATCTCCGTGACTGGATTTAAGCAGCGGAAATTCTCTTTTTCTAGGCATGGGGTGGGGGGGCCATGTAGACAGCAAGTGGAGGGTGCTTTGCAACCTGGACACACTTACTCTGGCCGCCCTGCTTATGAAATAGCCTGTCTGGTGTAACGTGTGCCAATGCAGACCAGCCCCCTGTTACGTTCTTGGTATGGAGGCAATAACACGCTGCTGCCTTTGAGCTGTTGGGATTTCTCTATTAGTTCAAAGAGCCCGGGCTGACCCGCTTCTGAGTAGAGCCCTCGGACTCTACTCAAGGAATTAGAGAAAGGAGAAAAATGTAAAGCATATCTACCGAGGCTTTAGCTTCTGAAACACGTTGTGTGTTTGCAGGCAAACTCGCATTTGTTTAAGATGCTGAAATGGGAGGATCTCTGTTTTCCTCTGTCCCCTCCTTGGTGTCTCCAGCCCCAGAGCACTCAGGCCCCTCCTGGGTCACCAGGAGGGAAGTGGCCGAGCCGCAGCCCTGCAGCTTGCAGGCTGCTCGATGCGCTCTCGAAGCCTTTCTGATGGCAGTGGTGTTTCCTCGCAGAGCCAGTGCGATGCACTCAGTGCCACAATAAAACCCCCTTAACAATCTTTCCTCTGCTTCAGGAAAAAGGAAAGCAATTTAAAAAAATAGACAGCCACATACTCTGCAGGGTTTTCAGACTCAAAAACATGTCACGTTCCCAGTGCTGTGACAGTGGCTCCGCAGGCTCCCCCACGCACAGGCAACGCGATGTCGTGCACCAAAACCCCAGGCTCCAACGATTCAGGGCTGGGCCAGTAACACTCATACTGCGTGTTTTAAAAAGTTACAGTGCTGCATATCCCTGGGAAGAGAAAATACTCGTTTGCCCTCTGGGATTGAGCGCTGATTTGTAGCCGTGTCAGAAGAGAACTAGAAACATTTGAAATTGTGGCATTCGCTAGCAAATAAAAGGCGTATTAGATTATTTTAGAATGTTTTTATGGTTCCATGTGAGTAATTTGACAGATGGTAACTAAGGCGCTTGGTTATGCTGCTGAAGGGATATGAAAAAAGGTCTTATAATCTGAAAGCCAATTTCAGAAAATTTCTAGAACAGTCCTAGGAAAGCATGTGATATGTGCAGAATAGGTAAAGAAGCATCTGTAAATCCTTAATGGCAGAGGCTGCCTATGAACCCCAAGTAAAAACTCATGCGAGGAGCAATCCTGTCCCCAGTGCCCGCTGATGGAACATTTGCATTCCACGGGTCTGCATCCCTCACTGGGATACGCATCTATATGTAGATGAGTGCATGAGTTAGAGAAACAGATCCAGCTGCTGTGAAATCGTGCTAACTTTGAGGCATAAATTAGGTGGAAATTTTCCAGATTTGTATTTAAAAATTGAGATACTCAAGAGCTTTGGAAGTAAACAAGCCCCATCTGTTATGCAGCGCTAAGAACGTGCCTCAGTATGAGTCAAAATTTGGGAGAGCCCTTGGCTTCACAGGTGACAGGGATTTTTCCCCAAAGTGCCCTAGTGTCTCTTGAGGCGCTTGGATGACCCTGCAACCTGCTCTTGTACTAAGCAGCGGAGCAGAAGGCCACACGTTTGCAGGGGTTGCTGGTGGGGATCCTGCGTGTTGTTGTGCCCTGGAGACCTTGCTTATAGCAAAGATGCTGCTTGAGAGACGGAGGAAGCAGAAAGGTCAGCTCAGAGCTTGTGTTCACACTTAGCAGCGAGCGTGGGTCCCAGTCGCTGACCCTGCGCTGCCTCTGCACGGAGAAGCTGCTCTGCTTGGTGAGCACAGTGAGGCCCGGACTTGTCCTGGTTGATCCAGGCTCTTCCCAGTGTTTCCTGGTGAGTTCTGGGCACCTAGAGGATGGTGTCAGTCCATCTGTTCCTGAACTTCAGCTACCTCTGCAGCTGGGCAGGGTAAGTTTGGAACGGGCCATGTTTGCTCTGGATGAGGCTCTCCAGGGCAGGACAGGATCTGGTGCTGGTCACCTGTGGTGCTGTAAGGACCTAGGGAGCTCCTGAGCAAAGAGCATCTCTCTAAATTGCATGACTTTTTAGTGGCTACAGACACCTGCTGACACAGGATCTATAATCTCTCTCTGAGGGTTTTTCTGAGCTATTTGTGACTACAGCTTTTTTTAATGGAGTTGTGTACAAAAACTACAGGAGGAGGAATCACCATGTATTTCTTATTTGAATGGTAGTGAATATTGAACAGATTGATACATATTTGCATATTTATATGTGTATATATATGTACATACATGTCTGTATATAACAACACAGGGAGCTGTAATGCCAAAGGTATATATACTCTGGGGAACCAAATGCAACCCCCGGATAGTAGCTGGGATGGAGCCGGTCATTTTTCCAGGGGGACAGCCCTGCGGAACAGAGGTCCCCCTGACGCCGGTGCCGGCCGTGCGAGGCTGCCTGCGGCCCGGCAGCCGGAGCCACCCTTATTCACGTGCCACGTGCGGTGGAATGAGGGCTTTCTTCAGCGGATCAAAGAGCTCGCTTTGATTAATCAGCTCAGCAATGTCAACAAATTTCCAAGTTCTCTTTCTTAGGTCTTTTTACAGGATGTATTTTAAAAGCCTTTTGATCTTTAGTGGTAGCTATTTAGTGAAAGGCAAGTACACTTTTACAAGAAGAACCGCAGAAGTCTTGCTGTAAAGGACAATGTATTTAAAGTCCTGATCAGAAAACATTGAACAATGTGTTCAGTGGGTCCGTTGCTTTCCGTGAGGCTGCGTGTGCTTACGGAGTTGCTCTTGAGCTCATTCTTGAGCAGGATCAAGCTTCTAAAAAGTAAAATCTGGTTGATGGCCTGTGGAAAAAAGAAAAAAGTGCCTATCTTCTGCAAAGGTCGGAAAATATTTGCGTGGCATCTAACACTAGCAGAATTCAGGCAGCACAAATCTTTACAAATAGGTGTCCTGCTGGTACCAATTGAAATGTAGGAGGCAGTTAGTGTCTCTCAATTGTAAGTGTCATTTGATCCCCAGGGAGGCATTTAATGGATGATATTTCCCTACTGAGAGTCCTGTCTTTGCTTTCTGTACTTCATTAGTAGTATTTGAGGGTCCTCCTGGTTGTAAAAAATGCATGTGCTGCTTACCTGACTTTTTCCTATACTCTACTAGGAAAAAGGATGTAATTCCTTTGGAATAGAATCCATTGGTTTTAATTACAGGGGGTCTTCCTGGCTGTAAGTGGGTTTTCCCTAGTCCTTGTTACCAAGCTAAAGGAAAGGAAAGAACAAACCAGAGAAAAAGGAATAAAAATGTAATAAACTCAAAGCTATTTGCAAATTCACTTGCCTCTGAAAATATCCTCCTCCCTGTTTTTCTCAGACTGTGTGGCTTAGATGAATCTTAAGGAGGCCTAGAGATGCAACTCCTGTTGATATGGATGGGAGATGGATGCTGAGCTCCTCCTGTGGAGATGGAGGACCTGTGATAGGTGCAGCACTCACCGTACTGAGCATGAATAATGCTCTCTGTAAGAAAACCCTGCAGTTTGATAGGATGCAACAATACTATTCTACAGTGCTTAGAGAAAAATCAGAGGTAAGAACTCAAAATATAACAGAGTTACCTGCAATCATTTCATAGTCAAAGCTCAAGCTGCAGCAAAAATCCAAGTGTCCCCTTGGCTGCTCAGCAGAGATGGTGCTGATGTGGAGCTCACCCTGGGGTCAAGCACTGGCTGGGCTTACAGCTCTCCTATTCTCACTGCATCTCCTCTCACTTATAACCTTGATCAACTCTGCAAACACATAAATTATCTAGTAATAGAAATACCTTATTTTTAATAGTCTAATTAAATGCTATAGCATGATGTAGCCTGCAAATACAGAGCCTCTGTGGAATCACTGTAGGTGTTGCGAGCATCTGTTTAGAAAGGCAGAAGGGACTTCTGGCCTGTGTTGCTCCTGTCACTGGTGCTTAGTCCTCAGACCATGCTGCCCATCTGAAACCAATGTCCTGTTTGTCCCCAGGCCCCAGGATGGGTCTCAGAATTCCATGTGTGATGTAGCAGAAGTTTGATAGTGGGCCAAGAACCGATTACAGCGTCAGCGTTATCAGTGTTGGTTACCTGGACCTTGGTGCTCAGCACAGCTCATCCCACGTGCCCGTGAGCACCGTGGTCTCCTGCTGACACGCAGGCTCTTTGCTGACGTCTGCCTGTCCCTGTCGCACGAGGAGCGGCTCCTGGGCGAGCGCCCTGCGTATTTGCGGGCGTTTGGAGCTTGGCGGTGCAGTGAGACTGTCCAGCTTCAATAGGGGCTCCTTTTTGTTAAATGGAGTGTGATCTGTTCCACTACGCAGCTGGAGGCAGTAGAAGTGATTTATCAAGGTTGTATGAATGAAGGTAACGATGTTGCTCTTTAATTAGGTGACTTTAGTGGTTTTTTTTTTCCCCTCATTGGTTAAATTCCAAATAGTGCAATAAGCACCTTATGCAAGTTGGTTATCATGCTTCTTCACATTGTATTTTAGCATAAGAAAAGTACACTGATGTTGATTGCAATCTTATGCATCTTGCATAGAGAGTCACATACGATTAAAGAACAGATTATGGATAGGAAACTGCAGTGACATTAACGACCCGTGCTCCAAAGCTCCGTTTTGCTGCATGGTGCATGCTGTTGAGCTGATAGAGATTGTGTTGCTGTCACTTGCTCTCGTTACAGATCTAAGTCATAGCTGAAAAGATGACCGAAAACTCCCCAAACTCCCCACATGTACGGGGAGCAGTCTGTGTTTTCTACGGATGCTGCTTGTCCCCAGTGATGAACACGTGCGAATGGTCACCCAAAAGCGCCGCCACGAGCAAATATTGTCGTGCCTTGGGAGACACCTGCTGTGCAGTTCTCTAATTGCAACCGGACTGCCCACGTTGTGCCCGGCCCGCAGCTGGCAGCTTTGCAGAGGGCCGGGTTAGGCAGGTGCCTGGTTGTTCCCTTGTCTTATTAATGCTGGTTTTTATGTAGGCATCCACATCTGCCTTGCTTGCTGCTCTGAACCATGCCCTGTGTCTCCCTATGCCTCTGATTTGCCTCCTGTAGGCAGTGATACTGTCACTCCCTTGGCTCCTAGGACTGCTGCCAAGTAAACGTGTGGGACCCTTTTTCAGTGGAGCCAGAGAGGTCCTTCTCCCAGTGCACCAGCGTGGTTTGCTCTTAGCTGCTGCCCAACAGTTTGCATCCAAAATGTGACGTATTTGTCATCACTCTTTTCCTTTTTGCTGCAGGAATTACATGTGCTGATGACAGGTCTGAAAGATGAGACCCAGGAAGCTCCTCCAAGTTGTGTGTTCCCCACTGGAAGCTGAAAGTCTGGAGTGCTCAGCAAGTGGCCCAAGCTGAGCAGGGCAGGACTGGAGTGGTCCAGTGACAGCTGCAGGGTGTTGCTTTTCCTTCCAAAGAGACTGGTGCTGGCTCTCCCAAATCAAGGTAAAGTGTTGGCTGATTATCCAAATATAGTACTGAGCATTTAGATAGGAAGCTCTTCACTTTCCTTCATCTGAGACAATTTCCATTCCTATGGCAGCTATGGAAATGCTATGGAGGCCCCATGAACTCCAGCCGTTGTCACGGCCTGTGCTGTGCGACCCACTTGCCTGGCAGGATGGACAGATCTCAGCCCCGACCTGTTCAGTTGTGATACCTTATTCTGGGCTGTTAAGGTAGAGGGCTAACATGTCCCCACATCTTCTGCCAGTACCACTCTTCATGCGACAAATTAGACAAGAGAACAACAGCAGTTTTTTTTTTTTTTCTTCTCCTCTCTTTACCATGTCCTTGCAGGACATTTTTTTTCCTAGACTTGTTTTCTTGAAGTAACTCTGAGTTGCATAAACTTCTTATCTGCTTCCACTCCTGCTTATCATCTGCATTTAATTGCTCCTTGGCTTTGTGCTTACCGTACTCCTGTTTTGAGTCAGTGACTTTCAGTGTTTTGCTGAACATTCCTTTTTCCAGGCTGCTGAATTTGAGGTTAACAAAATGAATCCTTCTGCTGGTCCTCGTTACGTTCCACTACTCTCCTTGCTGTAGCTCGAGCTGCTCAATTACTTTTTGTCTTCAACTTCAGAGGCATTTATTGAGCCCACAGATCTGTCTTTGTGAAGGAAGTAGTTTCATACTGGGTTCAGGAAGACATTTGTTAGATTATTGCTTAAACTCAGCCCTCAATTTGTTAAGGTTGTTTAAATTTTCCTAGATAATTTGCTTCTTGACATGCTTTTAAAGTGTAGTTCCTACAGTGTCTATTTCTGCAAGGTTACATCTCCCTTTCTAACCTCTATTCTTTCCCATCTGCTCTTGAACAGTGTCTTCCACTGTTTGATAGATTTGACTTTCTGCAATAACTTTGACTTTCCACTTTGCTGCTGTTTACTTTCTATACCATTTTGAATTACGTATCTCCTTTGCTGTGCCTTGTCCATTTTAGGAAGAGAATGAGAGCCAGCTTTCTTCCAGAGGGAGTTTGCTGTTTTCCTCAATATGATTTTCTTAGGCCAGTCTTTCAATCTTCAGAATCCCTAGCTGCATGTCTTTGTAGGACTGCCATTGCTCAGAATGTGGTTTTCGCACTGGAAGTCTGGCATTGCCAATGTTCCAGGACCATATATAATGGTACGCAGAGCACGGAGGCTCCTGCAGTTAGTTGCATGCACTTGCTCACGTGGCTAGTGTCTCAGGAACAAGCAATAAAACTATAGCTTCTAAGGACAGCAGCTTCTTCAATAGACTAAGGAGAGGCATGTTGTAAACATGCCTGAATCTGTCTGAAGATAAGGGTTTGAACCCAGGGCACTGCGGAGGAATATGAAGGACACCACTCCTAATCAACAAGCTCCTCTACAAAAGCAGCATTGCTTTAGAAAAACAAATCTGGAAGACGTTCTGCTTTGGAAAGTTGTGTTTGTCTCCCATTGTGCCTATCTGAGAAAAAAATGTTGTACGTGTAAAACCCCAAGCCCCCAATATCCATAGGGATTATGTCAGAGGTGAGGAAAATGTGTCACATTCAAGAGAAGAAAGGGCTCCCAGGGCACCCTTGTGTAGAAGCCTCTGAGGTGCCGTGGGAAGCTGTGTGGCAGGAGGAGAGGCTGAGCTGGGAGCAGAGGACAGGCTGCAAGGGGCAAGGACTTTCTACAGCCTCAATATTGAGGCCTGTTTTGATGAGGAGCTTTAAGCTACTGTTTGTTGTGTTTACAAAATGAAAGCTTTGGTCACCCAATGGGTAGTAATATAGAAAACAGAAAGGAGAAACATAGTTTAAAAAATGCTACTTAGAGAGGCTGGTGTGGCTTGTACTGCAGGGAAGCTGTGTCAGAGCTGTGCACACATCCACAGCAAGTGCTGCTGCTGTGAAAGGCTCCCGTGTGCAGCTGGGTTGCCATCAGCAACTCATCAGCTGCTATGGTCTCACAGCATCTTGTTAACATAAATAAATAAAAGGACAACACAACATAATTAGATAATCTGGTTCATTGGAAGCACGT
>JAVCKT010001217.1:30940-42861 GCA_032273925.1 Rhynchotus rufescens | reverse complement strand
GCTCCAACAGAGGCTGCGCCAGGCCCGGCTTTCTAGGGAAGTACGTTACTGACGGGAACGTTCCTGCACAGCCCTCAGTTTCTGCTTTGTGCGATGAGGATGTCAGGGAAGGTTTACCTGGCGCCTGGTTTGGGAGAGGAGAGAAAAGGCTGCTCCGTCCCATTTCTCAGCTGAAAAACATGTATAACATGAGGAAAACCAGGCTCTGACATTTATGCCTCTTAACTGCAGTCTTCATCTTTTGGTTCCATATTTTATTTTCCCTTTGTACCTTCTTTTCCCGTCTTTCCATTTGTAATCTTGAGAGAACTCATTAACATCCATTAACTAGGTTTGATGAGCATGAACAAGCATCTCCAAAGCAGGCAAAAAAAAGGTGACAGTAATAGCAAAAATAATAGTGAAAATTTGATATCAACAGGACATGACTAAGTAAAGTGCACTGCAGTGTCAGTATTGTGCAGAGTATTGCTAGGCTCTTAATTAAGCTGTGGTTTCTGTTAGATGAGATATTAAATCCAATTTCTTGACTGTTCGTACGGATCTCTAACCCTAATCTATATTGAGGTTCGCTTATTAAGTTCCTACTTCAAACAACCAAAAGTGCAAATTTAGAATATCAGTATATTGCCCTGACCCGTCTGATTTGCATGGACAGTCTGATTTTGGTAGATGAGTGACTTTTGTGGTTTCGCTTCTTGTTTGGGAAGGAGTTTAAAGGGAATGAAGGAAAATGCTCATTTGCACTCCAAGGTGTCTATCAGTAAGTGTGCTGCTTAGTTTGGTAAAACCTTCCCTTGATTGATGTACCTCAAAGTCAGCATGTTCAAAGAGCTGCTCCTAGTTTCAATGCACTGATATGATTTATTTTCCACGTGGGAATATAGGTGTTTGGAGCTTTTCATTAAAAGCGCTTGTTTGGCTGCCTTTGAACGAAACTTTCCTTGCCTATCGCGCATCAGCCTGCCTTGATGCATGGCCTGAGTGATATGGGACAGCTGAGTATTTCTCTTCTCTTGAGGTCAACTGCTTGTCCATACTCGTGTGCCTGTAGATTTTTCCAGTTCCATCTAGGTCACGGCAGACGACGTTTCTGAGATAACAGCATTTATGTGGCATTCGTGGGCTGTCGTTAACAGAGTCAGCAGAGCTAAGACTAGTGTATTTCTGTGCGTGTCTGTGTGTGTTTGCACACATGCACATGTGTTTACCTGTAAAGAGCTAAAATACATTGGTTTCTGTTTTGCTATGGAGGGCAAGAAAGAAAAGGCCCCAGACTTGTACTATTCTAAATTCCTTGTGGCAGAGGCCGTTTTTGCCTTGTGTTTCTCTATATCAGTAAAGATAGTGTTAGTATTTAGCAATTACTTTAAAAAGCTAGCCTAGCTCACATAATGCACCCTAGTAAAGGCTGTTTTTCTCTGTGATTTCCTTCAAAATTCTGCTTTAGAGTTTCTTAAATCCTTAAGTCTTCTAAGCAGTTGCCATGATGAAAAACTGGACTTCTGCCTTCAATATCATGAGTTTAAAGTAGCTGTTTGAAGTGTTTTTAAATTAGACACTATTTTGAAATTGTGAAGATACAACAAAATATATAATTTGAAATTTTTCAATAGGAGAAATGCTTATAAATACTTCAACTCAAAGCAACTAGAGATAATCTCTTTTAAAATAAGATAGAAGAGCTAATGTGGTGTTTTTATTCATTTCAAAACAATTGTTGTCTTCAAGAATTGCCATTTCTGCAGTTATGGACTGTGATTATCAGCAATTTTTTCTTGCTAGTGTAAGAAATTGCAGCTTGTCCACGACTTCCAGTTAGCACCTGTATGTTCGCTTTCGCCCCTTGTAAAGCCACGTGGTGCTGCCTTCTTTCCCTGGTGAAAAACGAATGTGTTTTTTCATTCTGCCCGAGGCGGGTGCCCAGTTGCCCCGAGTGCCGCCGGTGCCGGCTGCCTCGCACGGAGGTGCCCGGACGCTCCTCCTGGCACCCCTTCCTGAGGGTCTGGAGGGCTGTTCCCCTGAGGTCTCACACTCGCACAGGCGGCTCTCTAGCAAGGGGAGTGATTACTCAACTGCATGAAACTCTTAGCATTATTGATAGTTTCTTTAATGTGCACTATTCAGTTCATTTGTCTTTCCTGTTAGAAGACCAGTTGACTAGCTTAGCTCTCTCTGTTGAACTATTTCCTATTTACTATTTTCTTCTCACTGGCACTTTTAAAGTTGTTATATTTACTCTCATTGACACTTCAATAATTGTCTGATTAAAAATAATCTTAAAATAAATGTGTGCGTTGAGCATATGTGTATGTATTGTCAACACCTACCGGATTTAAGTCACTTATGTTTTGTCAAATGCAGGGAGTGTGACCAGAGCGTAGTTTTAGGAGTCTTCATTTATTGTCCTGGCCAGAGGCTTCCTCTGCTGGTCTCTGAGGGGTGTCAACAGGAGGAGAAGCCACTTGAACAAGAATGTGCACATGCAGCTGCGAACCACAGGAATTATGAACAGGACAATGCAGAAATTTGGCTTTATCCTTATTCTCAGAATGATTTAACAGCTTGCACTTTATGCACTCAGAAAGCCCTCCCCACTGTTGTTGGAATTACCTTTTCAATAAAGAGATAAACAAAATATGGCAAACAAAAAATGTTAGGTAGAAGCCTTTTGAAACTTGAATTGCTCCCATTAAATCTGCTCGTGCCCCTGCCATGGTCCTTCTTTCTTTTCCCCCCCTTCCATTATATTCAATCAGAGTAAGGGTAACTGCTTTTATGGTTCAGGAGAAGCCATTTAACCCCTTCCTTGAAGGATTAGAAACTCTTACTGCTTCACAGGAATATTCTGCTTTCCTATTTCTCTTTCATAGTTTAAGAATGATATTTGTCTCATATACCACTAGGCATCTAATTTAGGTAAACGGATTCAAGCTCTAAAAACATCTGCCTCACTTCATCAACTCTGTGGGAGACCTAAGCACCTAGCCTGAGATGCCATTATGCCTCACAACTGTAATTCTCAACTTTAACTTTGCCTTCTGTGTGCGTGGCAGATGCAGATCGTACCGCTCAGACACGCTGATCGTGGCCGAAAGGAAAAGCAAGCTCTGGAAGCGTTTTCGCAGGCGCCGCAGCGCGCCGTGCCCTGGCGTTCCACGGTGATCCGAGGGGAGAGCGTGGCCATGCGGGCAGCGTGGCTGTTCCGCTCAGCCTGCAGGGCGGAGTGAGCGAGCACGGCGCAGCTTCCCCTCACGCAGCGCGCGGGCTCTGGCGGGACGCAGGCGCCCAGGCTCTTGAGGGCCACAGGCTGAGGAACCAGAGCGCTGCAGCCAGCACAAGTCTCTCCACAGCCTCTTCGAGGACAGGCTGAGAGCATCCGGCTATCGCTTTGGTTCCTGACATTTTCTTCCTTCCTAACTCTGCCTTTCCCAGGAGATGATGAAGTGTAGTTCATGTTTGAGACTGCCCAATAGAAAATAATACTTGAAAATCCAAAAGTATTCTTCCCTTTGCCGATGTGTGTGAGCATGAACAATGTCATATGTTGTCTTCTCTGACAGGCAACTGCAGCTCCTTTGGTGAAGATTTTCTCATTGTTTAAAAAAAAGAAAAAAGAAAGAAACCTGTCCTAGAGTTACCCCAGAATATAGGGTGTTGATCACATTGACTTTCTCTGAGTTTTGTTTTGAGCAGTTCTTGAGTGGCAGAGAAACTGGAGAACCATGAGTTGGTCACGTGCCATTGTATGATGGCACCATGCTGGCTGATGGTCCATAAAAAATGAGCCCATTTGGCACATTTGTTGGTGAGAAGGAAAAACGTGCTCAGGGTGCTGTGCTGCATCCTCTCCTAAGGGACTGTCCTCCAGGGACACTCACTGCTAGAAATTACAGTGGTGTTTGGTTGCTTCTTCTCAGCAAGTAACATGGAGAATTTTGTTCCTTGACCCTTTATGCATTTCAGCAAACCTGGATTCATTAAGTAATTGTGATTTTTGATTTGGTGGTCACCTAACTGTCTTGCAATCAGTGGAAGTCAGTGAACTTTAGGTGTGAACCAGGCATGCTGGCTGCTGAAACTCAGTGAGTTGACGAAGCTTGAGAGGTGATGGTGGGAAATAATGCTAGCTTTGAATGGAATGCTAGTGTGTAATTTCCATTGGAAACAACATGGACTAATTTTATCTTGAAGTGATTTAACCAAAATGAGTGGTAATTCACAGGATTTGGTGAACCATTGGGTATGGATAGGTAAGAGCTTGGGCTTTACAACTTTTCCTTTGATGTGGGTGTGCTCAGACTGCAGAGCAGACACTTTTAGACTTAGTTTACATTCCCCTTGCTAGCATTCATTTCTTGGTCTCTAGAATATTTTCCTTTTTATATTTCGCAGGTGGTTAGTGAAACCCCACATCTGATAGTTAAGAGCTAAAGCGATACTTTCTCCAAAATGATTTGAGGAGAAGTAAGCTTGATAACTGGCTTGATGTTTTATTTTGATTTCTCTTGCAACTTTTCCTCTGTGTGGTCTCTCTCTATTTATGCAGCATCGGAGGTAGATGAGGCACTTAGGGACGTGGCTTAGCAGGCACAGTGCTGAAGGGTTTATAGGTGGACTCAATGATCTTGAAGGTCTTTCCTAACGATAGTGATTCTGTGATTGTATGAATAGCGTGTGTGTTGAGGGTCACATTTTCCTCTGCTCAACCTCTACCTGTAGCCAAATTTCCAGATCTGATCTGCTTTTTCCCGCCCTTAGTAGGAGCAAAAGAGACCATGAGTTCAGTGGCCATCTTCTTCTTTCAAGAGATTCTAGCAAATCAAATTGGGCAGTGCCAATTTTCTGTGGGGATTTTCTGTTCCGTAGTTAACAATGGACACAGTTGCCTGTGTGATTTAAATGTTGGGTGCTGTACCAGAGAAAAGGGGAGCTAGGGAAAAGAACAGTGAACTGGCCAGGTGGGTGCCTGAGTCCGGATCATCCCAAGCACTTTCCAGCGCCCTCCCCAGCACGGTGGATAGAGATCTGAGCTTTGCAGCTTGGGCCCAGCCCTCCCCAGGTGTGAGCGAGGCCGCGCGTTGCCTCACGCGTAGCTGGGGCGGCGCTCGGCGCGACGCTGGTTAGCAAGGTTTGGAGAGAGGAGACAAAGCAAGCTCTGGTATTTCCCTCTCTGCTGTGGTTGGAATCCAAGTGGGAAGAGTAAGACACGTGAAGCAACTCGAAAGCAAGCTTGCTGTTAGTTGTGGACCACATTTTTCTCATAAAATCCCTGTTGCCTTTGACCAATGAAGTGAGTTGACCCGTGGCGTTATGGATATAACTACTGCTCACCAGTTCTGCTCTGGCTTGTTCCAGTGCAGTCCCGTTGGAGTTAACAGAACGAAGCATTCAGCAACCAAGCAGCACTTGGCCCACTTCGTACAACAGTGGGCTGGAAAACCTGCTTATCTCATTTCTTTCTCTTTTTCTGTTTCCTTTTTTGTATCTGTAAATTAAGACTTGGCTTTTTAAAAAAAGAGTTTCTTCAAATTCCCCAAATCCTACCTTATAAATATACAACACTTTTAGATGAGTGGCTTCCTAAAATACTAACGTGTTTCTCAAACTGCTTCATAATAATCCAGATTTGGTCGGTGCTCAATTAAAAATTAACTTTTTATATGACAATCTTAGCTTTATCATAAATTCCCTTAGGCTGGAGGCACTTTGGCCCTCTTTTACAAATACGGAGTTAAGCAAACATTAAAAGTTAAGCACATACTAAATTAATTTCTGAATTGGGGCAACAAATGCTATCAGCAATGAGTGGTGGTGCACATCTTCATAGTATACATGGTGCCAAATAGTTAAAAACTAAGCTATTTGACTTTGAAATATGCATTGTCTACGATTTTGTCCTAGAGAGAAGAATTCCAGAATTGTTTTTGGTCACAAAGCTCCTAAACCCTTTGGTTCGCCTACTAGCCTCAGTATTTTACTCTGTAATATCTTGTCAGTAAAAGCAAGTGTCAAACAACCTGAACAAGGACATGAAAGCTGAAGCTGAAAACTGTATTCAAAGTTAGAAATGATGCCAAAGATCTACCCGCTCTCTACACAAATGGTTTTGCTACTTGTGTTTATAAAACACATCAAGGCCTACGTGTCAAGTTTAAATTTGCAGATTTCTGTCCGTTTGTGTATAAACACCAAAGTAACATTACCATTGCTTTAAACATGATTTTGTTTGCTTTAATATCATACAAATTTTACTCTTACATTAAATGTGTTATTGAGTGTGATGAAGCTAGAGGGTAATATCTCATTTGAGTGCAATTTTTGTCATCGTTCAAAACTATGGTAATGCATTTGATGATTCTTATCTGTACTTTAATGTATGCGGTTATCTTTCTTATTTTCATTCTCACACATAGATATTCTCATACATATCTATAGCACTGTCTAGATCTGGAAGATTTGATTTGTTGCATATGTTCAAAGAATAGAAGGACTTATCTTGTGTTTTTATTATATTTTTCTACAATCTTCTTGTAGACCTTGAAATTGAAGCTGACACATTTGTAAATATGATTTTCTTCCGTGGATCTTTTGAAAGTTGATTTTCTCTGTAGGTAAATTAACCTGCAATTCAAACAGTGACTTTGGCAAAATCAACACAGTGGGGTAGGGATACAAGATTTTTTTTGAGTTTTGAGTTAACAATTCCACTGTATTCCTGTGTATTGATATATCATTCAGCTAATTGTATTTAATGTAATTGACAAAGAACATGCTTTCGTTGCTGGAGATATGGAGAAATTCTGCCACAGGGCTCACGGTTTGGGTGAGAACTGAATGAAGTGATACTCAACCCATTCCTCATATGTGATTTTAATGTCACCTACTCATCTTCCTGTAGGAGTTTTTTGCTCCATTACAAAATTGGGTTGAGTAATTCCACCAAGTCTATATGTTTTCTCTAAAAGGCTCCCTTTTCAAAGCAATATTCTCTACTTGTCCTGCTTGAATTTTACAATCATCAGAAGACTAGAGAGGTTTTTCTCTGTATGTACAGTCATAATTGGTTATGTCTTTTAAGGCTCAGTATGAAAAAAAAACCCATGAAATGTGTTTCCATTCTTGCCTCTTACACACATGGGACAATTAGTACTGCACTGTGAGGGTTGTGTGCTTCCTATTTGTTCACTGTTTCATGTTTCACACTTCAACATGAGCATGTGTGTCATGATACTACAGCCCTCCGAGCACGATGGCGACTGGAAGGTAACGTCTTACTGGAAGAACATGAGGAGTGGTTATTGGAGTTATTGGAAGTGATTTCCTTGTGGCTGTTGTTTGTTTTTTTTAAATGGGATGCACAGGACATGGAAGCACATTTTACAGATTAGCACACCACGGGCAGTGGAGCTTTTTATTCTCCCAAAATAGAGATTTTATTAGCTAGCTGAGTCTTCCCTTTATTAGCTTGCAATTGCTACGTTAGCTGCTTTCTTTATGTTCCTTATGCAAGGGATAATAATGTGTCTGATGACCTTAGTTGGAGGCAGTGGTGCTTGTCAGCTGTGGGACATGTGCCCCAAAGCAAATGCCAGGCCAGTTCTGCTAGTAGACTCAAATGTTGGGCACCTAATAAGCCAAACTTGTCCTCGGAGTTAAATGAAGTTGACTTTTAACTTTCTGACTTCTTAAAAGAAGTTAGAAAATGCTCTCCCCGGTCCTGCCCGTTCCCGTAGGGCGAGGGAAACATCAGTTTCGTTGCTGAATGAGTCAGTGGCCCTAAAATGAGGAAGACTGGCCATGAATCAAAGAAGATTTTAGAAGAACCAATTAGAAGGTTTTCAATCATGAGAGTAGTGGGGCTCTGGAGAGAGCCTTGGATGAGGGTGCCGGGGCGAACCCCAGCGAGCTGCTCCTGCGGAAGCGCCCTGCAGGCCAACGGGAAGCATCGCGTGCCGGGCAGGCCGCGGAGTGGAGGGACAAACCTGGGGCTGGCCAAGGCCCCGTGCGCTGCTGGGCACCATCGGCAGCAGGCGAAGCAGCAAGCCCGGCCTTGCTGTGTGCTCGCTCCCCAAAGGGCCCGCGTACGGCCCGGGGATTAATGACAGCCTACGGCAGGAAAATACGTATTACAAATACTGAAGTGTATCACAGTTGTCTGAGTTTTCTTAACTCTGTCTGAAGACGGTACTGAAAGAGGCCTGTACTCAATTACTGTTCACTTGGCCAAATCTTGCACTCACATGCGGTAGAGCTGTCATTTACGAAGGAGTCAAAGGAGGCTACACACTAAAATCCCATGCAAATTATGCTTCGAAATCGCGGCGTCAGCTGTCAGAGAGCTGGAAAATAATATTGCCCTTGTTATCCTTGCGCTCTTGTTGTTTTCCCTAGCTCTGAGCCGGAGCATTTTAGTCTGGACAGTTGAAGTTTGCAAAGTTGAAAGCAATTGAAAACAGAAAGAAAGGGGAATTTTAGGCAATCTCATTAGTATGAATTATTACCAGCATCTTGAGTAGCATGAATTATATTTTTCTTTTGTTGGCACTTGGGAAAAAATAGCAGCTATTGATTAGGCCTGTCAAGCCCTCATGGCCTGACAAGATATCTTTAGTGTAGTCATGTGGGATAAAGCTGGAAATGTTGCTTAGAGAGTAAGCTCGTCAACAACCATCTCCCCTCATTGTTATTTTTAGGGGGTTGTGGTTTTTTTAGATGTACTGTATACAGTAGAACCTTATTAAAACCTCATTTAAGATCTCCAGATGATCACCCTCCCCAGGCTGCTGCTTAGAGATTTTCAGGAAGCTTTTTTAAACACAGCAATATATTGATTTCGGAGGAGGGGGGCACGTGGGAGGTTGCTAATCTGAGCCCCTGGGTCAAAGCTAGTGTTCATGTCCCCGATTCCTTATTTTAGTGGGAGTGGGCAGCAAGCGTAGGCGCATCTCTGTCACTGATTAAAAACTTGGTTGTTAGTTTTTGGTGCTGGCAATCTCAAAAACTGTGAATGTTGTATCTGAAATGTTGAACAGATTTTTACTCTGATGATTGAAATGGAATGGCAGTAGTAGGAAGAAGGATTTCAAAGGTGGCACTGAGAGGATATAGCTGTTTATTTGCATTTCAGATCTGACCCAAGTAGTAAATATTGTAATGTTTGCAAAGTTTCTATATTTTGGGGGCTGTGTCTGCACATATTAGGGTGAGATAGATATATCTTCATCCTTTACATACATATTTTCTTTTCAAGGCTAATCAGGTGAAAATGATGGGATAGAGGGATTTTTGATCAGTTTGGATTCCTGAGATTTTCATGTCTCTGTTAGCCACAGTTTCAGCAAAGGGGAATGCTCCTAGCATGGTTGTTTGAGGATCTCCTTTGCCCACTTCCATGTTGTTAGATCTAACAACAGCCTTTGATATTTGAGCAGCAGGTGGCTTTAAATCATCTCTCATCCTTTCTTGATTTGGATGGCCTCACTCTTTGGTGTTTCCCTATCTTCTTTCCTAAGTAATCCCAGATGGTTGTAGTCAGTTGTCCACTAGGCATGAGGGAGGCCATGAATTTTTCCATGTTATCTGCTCAGAACTCATGGGAGGCCTTTTGGAGATGGGTAGTGATAACAGCCACAGCATGCAGACAGAGCTCTTCAACGTATTGGTGGGTGGAAGAATATATGTTTCTGAATGTAGTATTTTTGCTGCTTTTCTTCTTTGGAGTTCAAAATGTTGTGGAGCTTTTGACTTTTTTCAGACTTCCCCCTCCCCCCCACCCTTAATTTTGACAAGAGGGGAGTGTCAGACATTTCGAAAGGATTTTAGCCATGATTAAGGGCTGTTCCAGCCCACCTACCTCATTTATGACAAGCTTTTTCCCTCCTTTGCCCAGAGGTTCATAGTTGGCACCGCCTCTCACCTGTTGTCTGCTCCTGGAGTTTCAGGTGGTGTTAGCAGCTAAAACTGCCTTTGGTTGTTTGTGTTTGGCTGCAGTATTGCAACATTTCCCTTTGAATCTGTGCCCTACCACTGTAATCCCCGTCACTGTGATTTGTAGCCGAGATTATTACAACACATTGTGCAGAGGGTTGATATTTAGCAACCACAAAGAAGATAATCAGCCTTGCAGAACGCGCCTGCTTTCTTGAAGATGACATTAGCCACGGAGGACACACTGGACCTGTTGCTTGATCCCCTTACTAGCTTCTCGTTCCTTTCCTGGTGCAGCTAAAGCAGGTGCTCGTGGTTGACATCAAGCTGTAACCAGCTCTAATAGCACCCGACTCAGCTCTGGGACAGAAGAGGACTTTGGCCACCTTCGGTGACCTGTGGCAAGTCACTTTGTCTTCTGCCCCATGCTCCCCACCAGGGAGTGAGGATGTCTTTCCAACTGAAGCTGGAAATCTGCATAACTCTTAAGATGTATAAAGTCTTCCTTGGGTGTGACAGAGCCAAGCACACACTGTCACACCAGCTGTTTCAGTGAAGGACTTCACCTTTCCTTGTAAATCTTACTTCCCATCTACCCTTAGACTATGCAGCTACAATAGCACTATTACTGTAATGATAATGACCTCTTTTGTAAAGCACTGAGACCTGCTGATGAAAAGCACTATACAAGAGCTGAGTATGAGTGTTATACTCTCCTAAACTGCCTCATCAATCCTAATTGGGAGCCTCAAAGCAACAACCCTCCACCTAATTGTCTTGGACTTGACAGCAGGAAATTTTGACATGTGCTCCTTGTATTTGTCCTATTTCCCTGATTTTGAGTTTGCCCATTATTCAAGGTACAGTGTGAGGCCCAAGTTCTTAAGTTTTCCTTCCAGGAGGATGATCGGAGTATATCAGTTTTCTTTGTAGCCTTTTACAGGTATACCGAGATACTGAGTTGGAATCCTCCAGTTCCATAGTGCAATAGTTAAATTACATTTATCACTAACACTCTTGGTTTTAATTGCTATTACTGCCCCGTTTGAGATTGACATCGTTTCTGCCCTTACAACTTAGAACTTCAAATACTGTATACATAACTTTGCTGCTGAGATTTTTGTATGCCTCCTTTACTCCTCTCCCCTGTTGATTTTCAGACCTTTTCAAGACTAAATTTAAATCAAAGGGCCTGTCTTTGACTTTAGTAAGCTCTTAATAAAGAAAAAAAAATGCCACCAACACCCCTACATGATCAGTTTTTATGAGGGTTGCCTCTCGGCTCTAACCCCACAAGACCCCGTTTTCTGCGTACTACTTCCCTACACACCTGGCCATAATTAAGTTCTCTTTGTTTTTCTTTCAGTCTTGGCCTTGTTTTCCAAAACACCATGTAATGTAGTATTGGGGGGAGCTTATAAAAGAATTAACTTCAAGTAATGGAGAGACTGACTGCATGGTAAACATGCCACCCAGTGAGAGGCTTATTTAAGGTAACTTTAAAAATGTTGGCACCTTGGAAGTCTCCTTTGCAGCAGGATCGTTATTTTTCTTTTTCCCTTTTTTATTTTCTGTCATGCTCCCCACCCTAGTTTCATTTCAGTGAAGAGTTACGAGCATGCAGGCGCTTCCTTGAGAAATGTGGCCGCCTCCAGGTGAGACCGGTTAGCAAGGACAGATCCCCGACATGGTGACCCTTTCGTGGGGTTTGGCCTGGCAAGGCACATGTGGAAGGGCAAAGGGAGGGGATGGGGTCCGGCCCTCGGGCCGCAGGTCGGCCGCTCGCAGCGGGAGGCGCCTCGGAGCAGCCAGCCCCGGCGCCCGCCCACCTGCCCGCCAGCCGCCATCTTGTTTCACAGTTATCTGCTCCCAACAGCAGCACTGTTACACACAGATTAAACCACAGGCAGCTTTTCGGCTCCCTGACAGTTGGCCAGAGCAGAGATTAGAGATAAAAGTTAATCCCGTGAGGTAATAGCAAAAAAAAAAAA
>JAVCKT010001217.1:20417-30840 GCA_032273925.1 Rhynchotus rufescens | reverse complement strand
TTAATCCCGTTAGTTAATATCAAAAAAAAAAAAAAAAAAAAAAAAAGGGGGAGTACAAAGACACGAGATGAGCCGATAATGGTTTGTTTCGGCAAGGAGGCCTCCCCTTCCTTGGCAATCCTTGCTGACCCGCATGCTGCCATAGCTTCCCAAATCCTCCCTGCCACTCAAGAGGGCCAGCAGCAGGCTGGGAGACTACAAGGGAGGAACCTGGCAGCCAGCAGTGGCAGAAAGCAGTGAAATCCTTCTGCCCGCAAATGGAAGGTGCTGGGCCGTGGGCTGGGGAGAGGAGAGGCGTTCTCTTCCACAGCTGCAGAGCTATTAGTCAGTTAACACTGGAAGGGAGGGAGGTTAAAGCACTTGCCAGTCCGGGCTGAAAAGGCCAGAGGAACTTGTCCTTGTGGTTTTTGTAAAGTAAAATAAGCTAAAAAAGGCGACTGAGAGAGGCTGAAGTGTTAAAATTCTGATAGGTTAAAATTAAGTTATGTTTCTCTCAGTTACACTGTTCCTGGCTCTTTCATTATGCCTAGTGCCTGTTCAGAGCATAAAGTTTTTAAAGATTTTCTTTTATTTCATATGCTTAGGAATGCTTTTAAATCTGCATGACATCACAAATTCAAATTTCCAATCCAAATAAACCCTCCCTTTACAGTCAAGTTATGAAGGAATATTCAGCAGAAGAGCTGCAACATGAAACAAGGGAGTCTTTACTTCATCACAGCCCTATCATTTTGCAGCTAACACAGATAAATATGTGTTTGAAATAGAACCTATCTACCAACCACTGGTAGTTCAGCACTTTGCAGCACTCTCAAAACTGAAGTAGAAACTCGTATCTTTGTTTTTCAAACAGAGATTAAAAATGAAAGCAGCAGCATTCAGATTCTTGAGTATAATAATATGTTCCTGAAATGAACAATTAGCAAGCTAGAATTATTCAACTCGCCTTAAAGCTGGTTATTGCAAACACTAGGCAGAGGAGTGAACTGCAGTAGAAATGCAGATGTGCTGTATTAGGGCATCTGGGCGGCTGAACTGATGGAAGAGAAATTTTACCCTCATGTTTGCTGCCTTGCAATTCCCCTTTGATGAGGGCAGGAAATTAGCATGAACACCTAAAAGCACAATTATATATAGGAGAACTCCAGAGTGACCATAAAAATATGTTTCATGAGGTACAATTTGTTCCAATCTCTGAATTTCTTTAGTTCCCATAAGAATCCATTTCAAGGAGTCAGTAAATCAAACCATTTTTTTTCTTTCTGTCAAAGTCTGAATACGTAGATATTAATTAATATTTCACTTGGAATATTAATGAAAGCTATTTCTCTGATCACAGTAAGTGAGTTTTGGGAGGAGAAGTACTGAGAAAGTTGGACCCTAAGCAGTCATAATTTCTCCCTATGGTTAGAAAGAAATGAAACCATTGTTTTTACAACAGTTTAATGTATCATAACAAAATCTTTGATCATTCATTGGTGCATTTCCCTTTCTTTCAGGGTCTGTGGGACTGACTGAGCTAATAACATTTCTAGGTTAGTGTTCCACTTCATGAAATCTGAATGGTTAATACTCATCTTTCAGTAGACCTCCTCTGAGGTCTGAGACAAAAATACTAGTTAGCAATCAGTAAGTAGTGACCTAGCCTCTTTCTCTGGTTGTACATAACAGAAGTGCTTGCAAGAAGTCAGCCGTCAGTGTAAAGAAGACACTGCTCGCTATGATGCCTTTGCTTGAGATCCACCATCTTTCAGGAAGAATCAGTTTCCTCCAAATGCAGACGTGCAGGCTGGGGAGCAGTGTGTGTTAGGGAGGAGTAAACAACCAGCTTCTGATGTCCCTGTATCAAGCAGTACTTCACAAGAAACATGATTGGAGATCTTAGCGCTGTTAAAATAATGGAGGTCAAGGCTTCAGGTAAAGTAGTGCATCTCCCCGTAGAACATTGGGGAGCGTCTTGTGTGGTGAGCAGACCTGCAAGTCATTTGTAAGATCTGCGAATAAAACGCCTGGTAGGTCGAAATTTTCACTTGCAAAAATTTTTCATTCATTTCAGAAGGGGCATTTTTCTTAACAGCATTTCCAAAGCTGTTTTTTGTTTCTTTGTTGAAAGTCTTTTTTCAAACGTGATGCAATATTGGATCCCTGTCTGTTTGAACTCCTGTAAACTTGCCAAGGTGTGTCATGTCCTGATTTGTGTTTTGTTTTTTTGTCATAGAAATTCCGGCCTCATTTTCTCCTTGTCATGCTCAACTGAGCAGGAAAAAGCCATCAGGGTCCCCAGGATGTCCCTTTTCGAAGGGGCTTGGCTGAGTTGCTCTTCCTTGAGTAATTCTGAAGCCTCTGGCTTCAGGCTCAGTTAGATTAGTGCAAAGTCAGGTTGTGAAGTTGTAAGAAGTTATAGAAACGGTGGTAACAAAATCTAGCCTCATTTATTTTTTTCTTGAGAACAATTAGACAAGAGAAGGAAACAGAAGGAGAAATGCCAGCCTCTCCACTTGCCAAAAGAATTGTCACATTCCTTTCTTCTGTTCAGAGGTAATTCACATTCTTGGATAGGAGCTTACCATAGCTTTAATAAACAGGGCTAATATGATTAGTTTCTAATGGAATCTCATAGTGCACATAGCCTGCAGGTAATCGGTTTAGGAATAAATTGATGGGAGGGTTTTTCTCTGGGCTCCCTATTCTGTCATTTGCTCCTGCTATGTGTCGTTCAGGGCCCAACTCAATCAAGAGTCTATTACTAATAGCTGAACAATGTGGGGCCTACGGATCTTTTATGATGCAAAAGAAGGCAGTTGCATTGTGCATGTTTCAAAAGGCGTGACATAAAAAAAAAAGAACAAAAGAAGGAACTTTTCTTTAAACCCGGGCTTTTGGATGGGGAAGCGAACCCTTGGAAACAGGTTTTGGCTCTAAATTTCCTATTTAATATCCTAACTTGAGTAACATAGCTTCTTCGCTATTTTCATTTCTTACCAGCAGTCAAAGCAATGATGGAAGTTTGGGTTGTCTCTCCACTTGGTTTGTCCAGGCTGCATTTTGCTTCATGGATACAGGATTCCAGATATTTCTTTGTGCTTTCTACGCAGTCATTATCCGTTCCCCTTTACCAATGCATCTCAGTGCTCCACAGATCCCTAACATTTCCTAAACCAAGCAATGAGGAAATTAAGGTAATTAAAACACAGTGCCTCCCTATCAGGTGCCATCAGATTCAACTTTGTTTCTAAGCGTCAGGGGTTGCTATCAGAAGCCTTCTCTGTCTTCAGAAAGGAAACATTGATTACCCAAACTTGCATGGGTTTTTGAGGAGGCAAACCAAGCCAGTTTTTGGGAAGTCTTACTCAATTGAATGACTTCTTCTTGACTTTCTGGGCTTGTTCTCCTTAGGGCCCAGGGTGCTGGTTACATGAATAGTGTCTTTTGGGTTCTTTTGAAGTGAGGCACAAGGGCAAAAATCTTCTCGTTTCCACTGTCACAGTCAAAAAGATTTCACAGAGTGATGCATTGATATCACCCTCAGTTTTGATAATGTTCATGTATTTATGCACTTTTTTCTTTTTTAACTGTGATAACCTGTAAATAAATAAGTACGTTCCACAGAAGTAACCTTTTAAGAAGTATTAGTGCTCTGTCTGTTGGTTTGCACACATTCCAGAGAAATACATTGATTTTTAGACTATTTTAGTACACTTAGTATGGGCTAAAATGGCAAAGTCTTAAGTTACAGAAAAGAGAGGCAGAAAAAAAGCACCCCTGAACTTTTTAGCTTTTACTTGAATTACTGTTTCCTAATTGTAAAAAACGACCATGTCAAATGAAAATCAACGTTTATGATCAGGGATAGTATGGTGATTTGTGTAACAAATCCAGCTTCGCTGTGGTACCATCAGAGTTCATACTGATCAGCTTAACAGCCAGATCTTCCTCCCAACAATATCCCCATGTAAGTAAATGGCAGTGGCTACGTGTCTGCCCTCCGCAGGGCTGTGTGTTTGGAGGTGCAGTCCGGTCCCTGATAGATAGAACATCCTCACACCAAATTGAAGCAGTTTTCCTGTGCTGTATAGGACAAAAACGGAAGGGAAAATTCTCTCTTTCATCTCGTGTACTGTTTTCTATTAGCAAAGCAGTATGAAACAGAAATGAAGAACACCTTTATCCCCAAAAGTGGATCTGCAGAAGAACTTCAGACGTTTTCCTTACTCACTGTTTTCAGAAACAGGAACTTTTGCAGGCTGATCAATTTGATCAGATAAAATAACCTTTCATGCAAGAAAGCTTTTAAGCAAAATCTCTGTCAGTCATTCATGGGGAGATTAAGGGAACTTCAGTTCTGCTTTTTTTTTTTCCAGTCTTTTCCAAACTCCTACGCATCTGGGTTTTAGGTGGGGTCAGATGGGGAAGTGTTAAAAGTCAGAGGAGAACAATGTTTTGTATGTTCCCCATTTAGCCAAAGCAAGAGGAACTGTTCAAAAGCCTATTCTGGAAGCGAACTCCCTTGGTAGAGACCAAGGTGATTGAGGGAGTCTCCGTAAGGTCTAAAATTCAAACAATGACCTGAACTCCCTAAGTTTCAAAGGTGATTCCCTTAGCTAGCAGGGCAGTGTGTTCACGGCAGTGCACGGTTGTGGCGCTGCTGACCCTTGGCTACCATTCTGCTCATCCAGGGCCCTGGATTCCCGGTAGGAATCCTTGCGGCAGGACAGGGCTTGCGTGCATGCGTGTGCCGGGCTCTGTGTGTGAGCGGGAGAGCAAGAAATGTGCCTGCATGGAGCGGGGCCGCGATGCTGAATGGCAACATTTAGGCATTGACTGTGACATTGTATTAACCTTTTTAATGGATGTATGTAATAAAGTGACATGTAAATGGAGCACAAGGGGAGATATGACACTATATCTGGAAAAGGATAAAACAGTCAGTGAATACTGGGCTATTATAGCAGTTTGCAAACCTTGGATAAACTCAGTCAGCGGTTGTATAATTGGTTATTCAATCCCGACCCTTGTTCACAGCTCAAAGCCAGGAACACTGAGACCTGTTGCCAATTTGAGTGAATGCAGTGACTGTGCTCGGCCGGGGCCTAGTGCTGGAGCCAGGCCTTTTCCTGTGGGCTGCTTTCCACCATGTCTGGGACTGGCGTGGTGACAGTAGCCCTTTTGTTGTGCAAGGCTGGCTGGTACTCCCCTCCTTTGCAAAATGTCTAACAGCTACACAAATATAAGAAAATAGGAAAAGGGACTGACTGTAGCTTTTCTCTTACTGAGCTAAATGTAGAGGCTTTCAAAAGGAGGCAGAGTCCAAGCGATGAGGGAAACTGAAGCAGGCTGCGAGGAGCTCAGGCTAGATAAGGAAGGCGTCGTGTTCTTCCAATGTATGGTGCAAGGCGCGGGGAGAAAAAGGCCTAATATGAACGGCAAGCGTTCTCTGGCTCGGATTCAGCATCTTCCCTTCTGCCTTGGGAATTGCCTCCGAGCATGTGCTGAGAAGGACGCTTCCCGTAGACGCACCACCATGGCCACGTACCCAAGCAGCAGAGCTCCTGCGGGCTCCTTGCTGTAGAGGGGCTTCAAAAGCAGAACCCATCATCAGGGCCTCGCGTGAGAACCACTCATTTAGAGGTTGTTCCTCACGTTATGGACACCACTGGTTAAGCCATGGCTACAGATGAACAGCCAGTGTGTTAGAAAGTCCCCCAGTTGCCTCCACTCTCATCCCTCCACACACAACTTTCCAGTAAAAGCAGGGAGATATTTATGGAATGTCCTGACTCAGAGGCCAGCTGTTTCTCTTCTAGTAAAATGCTAGTTAGAAATAAATCAGGAGAAGGTTTGATTTGGGTTGATGAAATAACGAATATTCAGTAATAAATATAGAAGATGAGCCTGGATGAGCTAATGGTCCCTTCTGGATTCAAACTTTTTGTGAATGAATCGGCCGTGCTGTGCATCTACGAGTTTTCTTTTTCCTTTTCCCTCCCTTTTTCTTCCTCTTTCCTGTAGCCTTCAGGAGCTGGCTCTTGCTGTTCAGAAGCGCCCTAGTTGCTGAGTGTACCTAGGATACGTGATTATTTTTGTCATGTCATCAGACTGAATCACCTCGGAGAGAAAGGCGTTATTGACACAACAGATTATGCACAATCTTTTTACCTTGTGAAATAAGATTGAGGTAATGATTAAAAATTATATGCCCCTAGATCACAAAGAGATGGGCTTGGGGCTAATCTCTTTGCCATTCTGATTTACTCCAGTTCAGAGAAAATAATACAGAGTGCCCGATTTAATGAAAGGCTGCAATTCAATCAGGAGGTTCTGCTGAGGTCATATAATATAAATGGTTACAGCACCTCTTGACTGAGTTACAGCCTTGATAATTCAGTACTTTGTTGTTATTTATGAGGGTATCTTTTCAAAGCAATCTGCATATATCCCGCTAAAACCGGCTTTGAAAATTTTATACCATGATGTCACTGAAAAAGAATTTTTTTGGGGGGGAAGAAAAAAAAACAACAAAATGAGAGGGGAAAGGAATGCATTGTTTTAGAACAGAAAATTAATCACTTGGAAAAGGACTGGTTATTGTGAAGCAAATGCAGAAGGAGCATTGAACTTGAGATACATGAGGAAAACTGCAGCAACTCCTGCCGAGGCTTTTAGTGGCAAATACACCACGCCGCCTCATTATGAACATAGCCCTGGGAGCGAGCAGCTATAACAGCGGAGAGACGGTGCCATTATGGAAACATATATATTTTTAATAATCATAGTTAACGTAGCTCAGCCTTAATCAAGGTATTGTACGGGGTAGCAGGAATGCATTGCAGGAGGGACTCTTGTAGTTGGGCTGTTGGGGGAGTTTCTCCGAGGAAGGACATTGTGTTACATGCCTTGCTGGTGAGACTGGAGTGGTTTAATGGTCAGGAGAGCTGAGTCCATTGAAGCCTGTCCCTACTGACGTTAGAAAATCCACTCAACATACACCTCATCTTCTTAATCCCCCAAATATTATCTGTGCTTTACATTACAATGCAATATTGTGTGCAGGGATAATGCACTGTCGTCTCCCTTAGGTCAATATTTCCAATTTAGTGAATTGTAGGTGTCCGCCCGGAGAGCCTACGGAGGGTGCAGAAGAATGAAGGCTTGAGATGCCTCATTAATTTAATGTAGCTAAGAGACTAGTGGGCTTAAAGGATTTTCTAGTAGCCCCACAGAGAACTGCCCAAATGCAATTTAAATGGGTTGGAGGAAACTTTTTATTCCTCTATTTTCTCCACGCGAGGAATGTTCAAAGGCACTGGTAAGAGCTGATTTTATATGCTTTAGACTTACATAAAAACACCTGAAACCTATATGGAAACAAGTGTTAACTCGGATGGAGGCTTTGCAGAAGCCCAGCTTTGTGCAAGGTACTGCAGCAAGGTACTGCAGTGGTGCTGCTCCGTATTTTTTTTTCCCTGTAGGTAAAGCGGAGAGGGAGAGGGAAAAAAGTGTAACATGCTGTGTCCACCAAGTTACCCACAGATCCCAGCTTAGCTACATCTCCCTATCTCTGAAATCTTGGAAAGCAAAATAGTTTTATGTTACCAAAAGTTTGAAAACCATTCACAACATTTTCCCAACACTGAGCATCCTTGGCAAGATGCTGCCAGAGTTGCAGAATTCCTGCTGCCGGATTGAAAACTCTCTGAGAGGCTCCATTTAGATACAGGCAGGATTTGAAAGTTTAGAGGCCAGCTTTAATTAAGATCAGGAGAAAGGTTGTTTTGGGGGGGATTGTTTCTCTGTTTAATTTCTCTGCCTGAGTTGGAATGAGATCAAGAATTTCTTTCAAATAAGAATCTCTCTTCATGTGAAGAAACGCTATAGTTGATTGTGAACCTTTTCTATGAAAAACAATTATTTTAAAATTTCCTTAATCCTGTAGCCATTTAACAAACATTATCCAGACCGTTCCCGTATAGGCTAAGCAAAAGTGGATACTGCCATTTTTAGCACCGTTCCATGCTGCTCTCTGCCCTCCTACCACAGCAGGGATGGACACAACACCCTCTGTACTGCGCCCTCGAGTGGGACCTCTGCGTCTTTCATTCGGCCTCCTTGTGGGGGTTCTTGATTCAGCTTGGGCTGAAATGAGTGGAAAGAAGCTGGCTCTGGCTGCGGAGGAATCAGATGGGACTCTCCAGCTCCACCATCCACTGCAAGCAGGACTCCGGACTCAAGACCCACATTCCCTGTGGGCGAACGGGGAAGTTGCCCGAAGACATGGGATGCTCATGTGCGACGTGGCCTCCGTTTCACACCAAGTGTTTATAAAGGCACCTCCAATTCTTTAGCAAGGGAGCAGAGCCTGTGTAAATCGGTGTCTGGAGTGCTTAGTGGCTCTGCTCTTGTAACCAGGAGGCTCCAAGTTTAGTTCAGTGGTTAGAACATAGGAGAGAAGGGAGGCCAGCACCGAATAATTCTTTCTTTCTTTCTTTCCCGTTCTTCTCTGCAACCATTATATTTTACGTGGCATTTGACCATGTCTATTTGTCATTCATGTGGCTTATTCCCTCCCCGCCCCGCTCTCCTGAGCACATTGGAAAATGCTGCCGAGGCGGGAAGGGGGAGACGGGAGGGCACGGCGCTGCGGTTTCTGCCAATTGCAACTCTTAAGACTTTGCTGAGAGCTGCAGTCGTCAGTGTGGTTATGTGATACAGAAATTTATTCCATCGGCTTTCAAGGTATAGAGTGCTTTCATTTATGCCATAGCATCCCCCCAGGATTAAGTCATTTGTTGCCCTGGCGTTCGCTTAAAGCCAGCTCACAAAGGCGAACTTTGGGAACAATGAGCCTGTTATCCTATTCAGCCCTTTCTGATCTATTAAATTCCCTGTTACACCATTCTACAATTACTCCACACAGCACCTTCCCAGACCCCCTGTTCTCAAGCAATCTGGGAATTTGCCCTTGTCCTTTGCCTCACTCCACAGGAGCCCCACATCCCTCTTTTTCCCCAGCCCACTCTGGATATTGACTCTGTGTCCTTTTCTGTGCTTGAGGTACTCATGTATTTGGTATTCCCCTCCTTAATACACACACACATCCCACACAAACCTTTTAAAATGTTTAGGCAAAGACTTATCTCTTCTTTATTTTGAGAGGTAGGTTTACAAAACAAACAAACAAACAAACAAAAAACAGATTTCAATCCCATTTTTGTGTCAAGGTTGAAAAAGAAAAGCAGAATTGTTTCTGGTTCTTTCTCTAAATATCTCACTTGTGTGCAAACCACATATTGCTGAGTGTCTGCAAGAGAAGTATGTGCAAGAGAAGTATGTGCCGTACATGAGGAGTTAATGCTAGCTATGAAATCAAATCACAAAAGAAGGTAGGAGTTCTTATACCAGTTTTATAACCGTATCCTTAAGACAAAGTTCATTAACGTATTTCAGATGTGTGAATGTAGCAATTGAGGTACAGTTGCTCGTACACTTGGATTGATTTTTCCTTTCAAAGCTACTCTAACAGTTCTCTGACTGAAGTGATTTTAATGCAAACCAAATAAAAAACTTAGATGAGCTTGTTAGAGACTTGGAGTTAGCTTGAACACAAATTCAGAGTTACATTGTGTAAATAAAGACACAAGAATTTATCCCCAGGAATTCCAGCAGTAAAACTGCAGTTTTTCACAGATCTGTTTTTTCATCCAAGATGCTCTTCATGTGCGTATTAAGTCTTTCTTTTGAAGTAACTATCTCCATGCTTGTAGAAGAAAACACCCACTCCTATTGGTGGCTGAGGTTCATTTTTAGCTCTTTGAGGATCACTTTCCTGGGGGTAAGTCAAGTCCACCTCCTCTTAAGACTTTGTCCCACTAACTGTCAGGCAGCCCACTAGGGTTTCTGTGCCTCATTCCTTTAATCTCTTGTAACTTAGTCAATGCTTGAGGTTATTGTCAAAGGGGAAAGTCTATTTTTTTGAGTAAGTAAAGGTCACAGTATGGACTTTGAATGTGAAGGCAGTGGGGAGAGACAGAGCAAAGATCAGAACTTCATATTCTTCAAGAACCTTGTGGGCCTAGAAGATTGGCCACCTTCTGTACCAGTCAGTCAGAAGATGCCTCATTCTTTTTGCAGCCATGCAAGGTTGAAATAATAATGACAAGAGATTACAAAGATTACTGGGACCAGAGTTCTGTGTGATAAAACAAGGTGAGCTTCTGTTCATTTACAGCCAAATGGAAATGTTGCTTGCCACCATGCCTGACAAATGAAGAATGAGAGGGTTGCTACATTGTAGGTCCTACAGAGAAAGTAGACCCTGCCATTTGCTTCTCTATTCAGCTGAACTTCATCCTGCTTCAGTTTGATTTCCACTTCCCCTGATCTTTTGAGACTATACAGAGAAACGCTTTGGGAGTGTAGAAGTTGC
>JAVCKT010001217.1:0-20388 GCA_032273925.1 Rhynchotus rufescens | reverse complement strand
GTTTGGTTATGAGAAATGTCTCATGTCAGTGGTCCCAGGCGCGACCTGGGAGCAGGATTTCTGAGGAATCTACAGAACGAGTCTGGTCACTCCTCCCTCACCCTGTGTGGGAATGTATTAGCTCCGGGGGTGACAGTGACACATTCACTGCACAAAGAGGAGGACGACAACGGGAGCAGGCAGATGAGGAGAGCTGTAGCTCTCAGGTGAGAGGACCATTTCTCCATTTAAAGTAGCCTCCCTTCATCATTTGGAAATGTTGACGGTCACCGTATTTCTGAGGGGACTGTGTTCATTTTACCAAGCCTGGAGAGAGTTTAGTGCTTCTTGATTGTCGTCTTTGTGTCAAGAGCTGCTCTTTCAGTGCAGGACCTTGATTCCTGGCAAGAATTTGTTCTGTTCATGCTCTTGCTGCTCTTGGTGATTCATGAAGCCATCTTGAATGCAGATGATCTTTCTTGTGGAGCCGAGTAACTATTTGCAGAGGAAGCTCTAGTGTCCTGAGGCGAATGGAGGTAGTCCAAGTTCCCTAAAATAGTCTGGAAAAGCTCTGCTGCAGGGCATGAGCAAAATAATGCCTTTTCTGGCAAAAAGGAAATAAGATTGTTTCCCTTTCAAGCAGTGGCAATGACTCGAAGGCAATGGCTTGTCTGGATCTAAATCTCTTGGCTTTTCCAACAGCAGAAGTTTAGTGTTACTGTTCCTTGGCTCTTCTCTGCCATGTTTACCTAGACTGCTCCAGTTATCTGTTGGAGGGGGAGTCAATGACTGTGCTCATTTTCCCTGGTCAGGGAGTGCCTGGCTGCCCTACGCCTTGGGTGGGTTTTGTAATATTTTGGATTTTGACAAATGAGTCCCTTTGCTTAGTCCTGTCCTTTCCCTCATTTTGTTTTCTTTGTCTGTTTTCTTTCTGTCTTTGACTTTTCTGCTGTTTCTTTCCTTTCCCTTGTTGTGCTAAGGAACTATACATAATAGACTTCCTCTGGTTTCTCTTCATTTATTTGGGGAGAGCTTGTCAGAACTGTTACACAGCTGAACCACTTGTGATCTTGATTGTATTCCCTAACTCGGGAAGAAAAATGCTGGATCAAAAGGAAACCCAGTGTATTTCCTTTCCCTATTTACACCGAAAATAACAGAGTCCAAAAAATCCATGAATGGAGACAAGTGAGAACAAACAGAACAAGTTGTCAAGGCAGATGGAATGCTGTTCTTTGGTGGAGAAGCCTGTGTGCAAATCTTGGAAGATTATTTTAAGCAAATTGAAAGATGGCATTAGCTTTAATAATTTCTACTTAATTTGACATAATGATTCCATGCAAATATCACTTACATTCCAACTAGCATTGTGATTTACTGTAAAACTACCTGCGCTTCAGAAGCCCTGATTTATAGTGTGCATCTTTATTATTATTATTATTATTATTGTTGTTCGTGTCTTTCTGGCATCTGACAGTCGATGATTGAGATTTTGTTTTCACATATGTTGTGCAAGAGGGGTTCAGGATGTGTAGTTGTTTAGCATCAGGCGTATGTGCTTTAATTCTCACTTCCAGTGGTAAAACAGTCTGTCATATTTTTTTAAAGAGAATGGAAATTGGAGCATACTGTATATTTGCCTGGTGGTCTTGGGGGGATATCCTTTTTAGTTTTCTATTCTCAATTATTTCCATCCCTTCCATTGTTCTGTTAAAATCCCAAATGAGTATTTTAAAGTTCCTTCAGTGCTATCAGTGGCTGAAATTCTAATTTTCACACATATAAGCTAAGAAGTACACAATCAGTTTGATGACTTTGGTTATGCAATTATGTCAACTTGTAATTTAAATAAATAGGTCCAGATGATGACAAGATGGATACAATATTACCTCAGGTTGATTGATAACATACGACTCCAAATGATCTAGTTCCATGATATGCCAATATTTTGGTGTTTTTTAGTATTATATTTTCAACTTCCAAGCACATTTGTGCTTCCAGGTGCCTGGCTTGCTCATTCACTGGTTCTCTGTGGCTGGGGAGCTGCTCGATCTGCCTGTTCAGCTGCAGCGGCAGGGCAGGACTTGCCCTTGGCGCAGCTCCCCTGTTGTGTGCAGGGTACCCATTGCTTAAGCTCGCCTAGGAAATACATAGGTAGTCAGCACTAGGCTAAGAGCAGCCCTGGCACCTTTTTTTCTCCTGGAGGTAGGAAGTCTGAGTGCACCATTTAAGACCTGCTTCGGTATAAATAACACTGTTCTTAAATGGGTGCAGTTCACTTTCCTTTAAGGGTGAATTAACTTTCCTTCCATCTGCCAGAGATCTCCAAAGAGAATTACGAGACAGGCAGGTGAAACGTGGAGAGCGGGAAGGAAAAACAGCACTAACCTTAGGAGAGAGGACGTCTTATTTATGGCCTAACTACATATTTATGCTGCAGAAACAGGGTAAAAACGGGGAAGACAAAAAAACAACAGAAGGAAAGGTGTGAGTTCTGCCCACCTTGTGCTTCCTGTCACCCTCTCCGTGGCTCCTCGCCGCTGGACGGGCCTGGAGCCCCCCGGCGCCTCCCCTGGCCACCATCCTGAATTATCCGCAGCCAAGTGGACCCTGTTCATTAGGCGGCACTCTGCGGAGAGCGCGGGCTGTGGCGCAGCGCTCGCCCCTTTGGATGGAAAGTTAAAACGCTCCTGGCTCTCCCGGGAAGGTGGGGGCGCCGGGGGAGGACAGTGCCGCGGAGCTAATAAATAAAAATAATAACTATTACCAGTGGCTGAGTGACCCAGGGAGAAGAGCACTACGGAGCCATTTGTTGTTCCCTTTCACTTGTCAACAGCAGTGGCTTAAAAGCCTCAGCCATTGTGCAGGGCCTAATAGCACCTGTTGGGAAGATAGGAAGACAGCTGTCAAAAAAAAAAAAAAAAAAAAAAAAAGAGGAAAAGAAAAAGGGAAAAAACGGATGGGGGAGGAGAGCAGAAGCCAGCGATGCTCTGGGCAGCGTGCGCTCCCTTAAGGTGGCAATTGGGGCACTTCTTGGCTCTTTGGGAACATGGAGGTGACCTGTAGGAAAGGCTCGAAGGGAGGAGCGCCCAGTACGGACTGGCCCCTGTGCAGCCCCTAGCTGGGGGCCCCGGAGAGGCGGCTGGGGTAGGACCAGGCGGTGGCCGGGGTAGGACCAGGCGACTGGGGTAGGACCAGGCGGCTGGGGTAGGACCAGGTGGTGGCCGGGGTAGGACCAGGCGACTGGGGTAGGACCAGGCGGCTGGGGTAGGACCAGGCAGCTGGGGTAGGACCAGGCGGCTGGGGTAGGACCAGGCGGTGGCCGGGGTAGGACCAGGCAGCTGAGGTAGGACCAGGAGGCTGGGGTAGGACCAGGCAGCTGAGGTAGGACCAGGCGGTGGCTGGGGTAGGACCGGGCGGCGCCTGCCCTTCCTCACACGTGCTCTCCGCTGTTGCGTTTTTGGGGAAAACAGTCAGGGCTTTGGGCCTGCCTTCTCTTTTTTCTTCTATCTCAAAAGTTGTTTTGAGATTTTCAGGTAAAAATGCTATAGTGACAATGAAAAGTGTTACGTTGTTGCTGTTGAATTACGGCATTTTAAGTGGAATGACTTAGGTTTGATAACTGAGGTTCTTGAAATTCTAGCCAAAAATGCATCCTAGATACACATTTTAGGTTTATTTAGATGATCTACTTTTTAGTTATTTTGGATTTTTGTTCTTGTCGAGAGAACTTTATTTACTTAAATAAAGAGGGTTTGGTGCAAGAGGTCGTTTCTACCTAGGGGTGAACTCTGGCATCTCCCTAGAACATCTTTAAAATGGTCAATATCCGTAGAAAGTTAGTGTACAGCCATCTTGCTAAGAGCTTTTTTAGGCCCTCTGGTTTACTAAGGATGTTCTGAAGATGTAAAAGAAAAAAAAAGCAGACCAAAACCATTGCTCCCTGTTAATATTAGCAAGCTATTATAGCCCTTTAATTAGAAACAGGGTATGTTGATAGCAGTAATACAAAAATCTATTTCAGAGGAATATGTATTTCCGTGGAATATCTTTGTCTAACAGAGACAGAAAAAGAGAACTCAAGTGAAACTTAATGGTATTCAATTCCAGATGTCTCTGTTTATATGTTGTTACTCTTGAAAGCGTTTCTGGAAATATTAAAACATCTCTGTGGTTTCAGAGTTCCAGTGATGCTCGGCTTTGGTATAGTGCCTCCTTCTGTCAACCGAGCCCTTTTTTTTGCTGGGTGGACCACTCTTAAGAAAATCAATTCCTTCTTTCATGTAGAGATGCCTGACTCTAAAGGGGCATTAAGACGTTGAAGGACACGTATTAAAGCAAAGTTCTCTTTTTCATCCATAGGAGATTTTTAAATTTTCCTATTGCCCTTCTTTTCCAAAGATTACTACTTATGTAATTGTAACATCAATGAAAGAGGAAAAAGTTGCTGTTCAGTCCCTTGAAAAAGAGTTATTCCATTTCATTTATTAATCTATTTTTTGGATGTCAGGGAAGAGTGTAGGAAATGTTTTTTACATTTAATTTTAGTTTATGGGATTTTTTTTTTTAATTGATCTTGGATTAAAAATATGCTAAGGTTAAACAACTTGCTTCCTTCTTGTTGTTTCTTTAATTGGAGATGAAGAAAATGATGGTAATGGGTATTTGGGCTCATTCTAAAGACTTATATACTATGCTGAGAAAGATGTTCCAGCAAAAGTTCTGCCAGCGAAATGCCGCTCCTGGCAGCGTGTATTCACGGTCAGCTCCCTGGCCCGGGCCTCCAAAGGCCGCTGGGAGCGTAATTCCTTTCCAGCGTGAGATTCATGCTCCTGGATGCCTTTGGGGATCCCAACGTGGAGCCCCTGGCAGTGCCGGGGACAGGAGCGGCATCGTTCTGTGCGCGGTAGCCGGTCCCACTGGCCGTGTCGGCACAGCCTTGTGCTGCCGCAGAGCTGGCCGGGCAGCGACGGAGCCAGTGCTGCCCCCTCGGGCTGCCCGGGCCCGCCGCTGGTAGCGGCCCGGGCGAGGGTTGAGGCTGAGGGTGGCCCCAGAGGGCTGCAGACCCTGCGCTCTCGCAGCCTTCCTCCAGCATCACTGCCCCGGGAGGGATGCGGCTTTCGACGCTGCTGTGCGCCGCGCGGCTCTGGGCTCAATGGGGAGAAGTGTGGGTGGCCAGAGGAGCCTGGAGCGCGCGCTGGGGGCCGGGAGCCCCAGGGGCTGCGGGAAGGTGACGCGGGACAAACCCCATTTCCCTGCGGGGTGTCCGTCGTGGCCGGAGTGCGACCCCGCTCCCGGAGGGAAGGAGCCGAGCGACCGGACGTTGAAACCGAACGCCCCCAGAAGTAGCGGTGAGCAGTGCGACCGCCAGGACACGCAGGTGATGGAAACTCTAACAATTCCGGACAATAGCCTGACTGTTCCGCGGGGTGTAGCTCACTGAGATGCTGGTTTTGGCCGCAAACTGGGCCCAGGGCGTCCCCGTGCCCTCCTCGTGTCATGCTGAGCCAGGAGCTCCTGCCTTGTGCCGTGGTTTGCTGACTCCTCGCTTGCATCCTCGGGGAGAATTAGTTCAACAACTGGTCGCACAGTGTATCCAAAGGCTACTCAAACCTTTTCTTCCTAACAAGCGTGTTTATATTTTTAGGAAATACTTTCTTGCAAGACTGGGAGCAGGTACTGGTGAGCAGTTGTAAAAATAGCTGCTTGTATATTTGTAGATTGAGTAAAGTCACGACTTTTTGTGGCATTCACAGATTACTGATTTTGCTTTAAATGTCTCGAATAATTTTTTCCTTGCGCTGCGGCAACTTTTTTTGGTTTTGTGATTTTTATTTTGTTTCAGCACAAGAAGCAGTACTGTTACGGCCAAAATCACAATATAGATGTCCTATCAATCAAATAGTGTACACTTTATTAGCACAGCGTGATGGGTATTGGAAAACAGACCCAGCAACTTGCAAGCAAGTGTCCAGCTATTGTGGGTACAGGAAACTCTGCAAGTGTGTGCAACAGGAATCCAACGGTGACCCGATGTTGTTGGGCACTACCCGTGAACAGGGTCACCTATATACAGAGCAGGGGCTTTTTGTCCTCTGAAATAAAATGCAATGGGAACGAACATGTGGCTGGGCTTGGGCCTGGAGATGGCAGGAGCTAGAAGCCTGGTTATCCCTGCCAGAGAAGGGAGCTTTGAGTAGATTTGGAAGGCACCCATGGACATATGTGGGCCAGCTGTTTGCTGCACAGTGGTCATGATGGAGTGGCGCGGTAAGAGCCGTACCGCGGTGCGTTGGCCGGAGCGCCGCAGCTCCATCACATCTCATCACATCTTGAATGTTGCGTTCAAGGCTTTGGGCACACACAGAGTCTGTAGCATGTTGCTGCCTCTTTTTCTTTTAATGCTGATGCTCTTTGGTCTCTTGGCACAAATTGTATTTGTGCATGAAGACAAAAAAGCCATTTTTTATTAAAAAAACAGAATGTTACCAACATACTACTCTGTGTCAAGTCATAGAAACCTCAGTTTCTTTTTTTTTTTTTACAGACTCTTTTCCTGTGGTGGCAACTATCTTATCTTTAGGAGGTGCTTCCTCCTATCTTTACGGAGATGTTTCCTGCTATCTTTACGGATGTCTAAAATGCCTTTAGACCATGGAAAAATTGCAGTGGTGCCTGAACTGCAAGAGAAAACTGTATATCTTGTGGTCGTTGGTTTCCAAACTTAAATAGATTCTGTGTTGTGCCTGCTCATGAATCATCGTGTCTTGCCTAGCTGCATGCAGTTCCTTAAAAGCACGATTCTGTTGATGGAGAAGCATATGTGGATGCAGATGCTTCATGTCTCTGTAACCTGCTGATACCAAGTATTTCTTCGTGATGCTGCTTTATTTTCCTTGCTGTGGCAAATGCTGATTGTTTTGTACACGTGAGACGTGCAGAAAAGGGCGTCCCGAAAGGCCTCGTGCCTGCACGTGCTGCGTGCCGGCTTGCGGCCGGGGCTCCTGGTCGGCGCGAGGCCCTTGGCCACGGGAGCCTCATGGAGCTGGCGGCGGGAATGTGGCCAGCAGCTGGGAATGCGGGTGGAGCAGGATGAATAATGGATGGGGGGGTGGATGGAGGGATGGATGGAGGGATGGATGAGTGGATGATACTCGCCTGCCAGCGCTTTCGTGATATAAAGGAAGGTGCCTGCCAGAAGTGGAGGGTATCTCAGCCAGTGTTCAAGTTTATTCATGATCATTTGTGCCGACCGAATACTCCTTCCTCTGGGAATGACATGTGTTGGCAGGAAGCGTCTGGTGGTCTGGCGAGGTATTGAGCAGCTCCTGGCTGCTCTCCACCCTGCTGCGCTTCATGTCATCATCCTCCTTGATGATCCTCCGAGCGTCTCTTCCTTGCTCCTGGTCGCAAGGAGCCTCTCTCTTGGATGCTGGGAGGTGAAGCGCTCGCATCGAGAGGAGGAGGCAGCCCTAGCCCTGGGCTGCTCCAGGCCTTGCACTATTGCTCCTTTCCTGGAGGCCACCTGGTCTCCCCCACTTTCCCTGCTGGAGCGGGGATCTTCTCTCCATCTCATGTCGGGCCTTGCTCGTCTCCTTCCCTCTTCAAACACCGCTCTCCTGGGGGTGCCTTGGCAGTGCATGCCTTGTTGCAGCAGGAGTTTGCAGGATGAGTTGGTGTATGTTATTGACATAGTGATTCCTGTTCTGCCTTGGTCTTTCCCTTTGCTGCCCTACCTGAAAACCTCTTTTATAGTAACACTTGGCACAGCATTGCGGGAGCTCCGGTGGTTGATGCACATTGTGGGATTGCTGCTCCCAAGCAGCTTCTCACAGCTGCTTTGTGCTCACCTGGCTGTGGGTAGAGCTGGAAGTGCTTGGCCGTGGGTCCTGGGACCTGCAGGTGTCGGAGAGGCCTTGCTCAAGCGGCCGCATCCCGACTTCCCATGAAAATGCAGTTTGGAGCAGTCGTGATACTGTGATACACGCGGCACTAGCTCTTTGGAAACGCAAGTACAGATTACAGTGATGGTTGTCCTGTTGTGTTGCTTGTATCCAGGATTCATCCCATTATGGCTGAGACATACCAAAATAGTCCAGTAAAATCCAAGGAAAGAATAATTGTTAGAGGAGGGAGTAAGAAGACCAGTTCCTGCGTGCAGACCACTTTCCAGTTCTGAGCTGTGTGTTGCATGTGCAAGCATTAAAACTTTTATTGACTTTCTAATGAATGCCGGGCACAAGTGCTTCCCAATGAAAGCATCATCTTCCCAATGTATTCTAAAGAAAAAGGAAGCAAAACAAAGCAAAACAAAGCAAGACTGCTTTGTTTCTGTCTAATTCAGGAAAGCTCTTCAGCTGTAATCTTTAAAACAGTTATTTTTATTTAATATGTGTAAATTTTGAATCTTTTTTAATGGAGTGCATAAATGACATAATAAGTGTTTGTTTGCAAGATTTGGTGCATAGTGTCGCTCACAAGCAGCACTGAAATGCGGTAGCTTGAGTGTATGAATGGGGTATTTTATGTAAGTACAATATGGTTACATGGCATGCAATGGAACGAGACAAGCTTTAATTTACTGTAGATCTCTAGGCTTGTGCAGCCGCAGGGGTGGGCAGCCGATTGTCTTTAAGATTTAAAGCTTTTTTCATGTTAGGTGAAAGCTGGTTGTTTGCTGCTTCTGTATCAAAATTCTGTTGAAGTGCTGCATGTAAAAATGGCAGTTCAAGAGAGGCTCAAAACTAAGTTAGTACATCAATTAAGCGTGATTACAGGTTTCTTTTTAAACCAAAAATCTATATAATATTATTTTAAATACTTAACAGACAGTATTTCAACAGGGGAGATGCTGATTAGATCACCACAATCTATTTGATGCCGTCAGCATTGCAGAGGGGCTTGTAATTGTGTTAAATTTTCATATTACTCATATTCACACATTGATGAACAGATGCGGTGCTACTGCTGGGATTTTGCCATTTGCCCTTTCCCATCCCTAACGGTGATTCCGTAGCGAGATCCTTTCACATCCCTAACGGCGATTCCGTAGCGAGATCCTCGCAGCGGAGCCGAGGCCGCGTCACGGGCACCCGCGCCGGCCCCTGGCCGGTGTGTGGCACTTCCCGCCGAGTCGGCTTGCAGGCAGCAGCCTTTGTAGGGGGAGTCATGCCAGGGTAGCCGGGGCCGCTGCGTCAATCGGATACTTATTGACCAGGCTGGAAAAAACACCCAAAACGGCAACAACAAAGAATACCCCCTAAATGAAATCAGAATGGAAGGGGACGAATCCCCGAATCGAATTCCCGGTGCTCCTGGTGGGTTCCTGGCGGCCGAGGCCGCTCGCCGCAGGGCAGAGCTCTGTGCTCGGTGCCTGGTGCCCGCTCTCTGCCCATGTCGGGCGCCCGGCTCCTCAGCGCCCATGGGCCGGCGCCTCCCGCGCGGTGCCACAGTGCAGGAGCGAGATAAAGCATGAGAGCAGCAGCGCCAATCCGGCCTGTTCTGTTCCCATGGGGAGCGCTTGCGGGGCTGGTGCAGCCGCACCCTGGAGGCCCCTGGGATGGAGCGTGGAGCTCGGTGCAGTCCCCGTGCCGTGAGGTGTCCCTTGGAGTGCTAATTGCAGGGCAGCTCCTGGCCCCTCCATCCATCCTTACTACTCAGTTGCCCTTTCAGGCCTTGCAGCAGGGAGCCCGTGTGAAGCGGCCGGTGCTCCCCGCACCCTCGCCCAGCGCTGGCAGCAAACCTGAAGGCAAGCAGGGAGCAGGAAACTTCCCGTCGCGCTTTTCCAGGGGTCTGTCAGAGCCGGCTGTTGCAGAGCGGATGCAGCGGCCTCGGGAAGGGCTCGGGCGCTGCCGCGCGGCTCCCGCTCCCCACGGAGCCCTCCGTGCCGCGCAGGCTGCCGGCACACGGGCCGCGAAGCCGGAGCACGTGCCTGCTGGGGTGCACGTGCCCGCCGTGCTGCACTGAGCAGGAGCCTGGGCTCGCTCACTCCCCTGTCCCAGACAAACGCTTTGCACGGAGGTAAAGAAGGGAAGCACTAAGAGCCTTTAAGGAAGGGGAGCGAAAGGGGCAAGAGCCCCGGTGCTGCTGCCGCTCCCTTGGAATCAGCAGGAGGATTTTGCAGCGCTGCTCCCCGAGCGCCTCGAGTTGGGGGCTCGAGGAAGGAGGCAGCCCTCGCCCAACAGGATAATGAAGGCTCCTCGGAATGGGTTTCACTGTGGGGAAAATTAACCAGTTGCTAATAATTGTACGGTCTCTAGGCCAGACGGTCCCTTTGATAAGTTAACATGTACTCCCTTTATGCTCCTAGTAGGGGGTAAACAAATGCCTGAACAAATACAAATACACATAAACACAAATGTGGGGAATAGCAGTATATGTCTTAGATCCAGATAATAAGTGTGGGTATTGTTATTTAGATGGCGCATACTGGGACACTTATCTTTTAGTACACTCCATTTTCTAACTGAATGCAGTGCTAATCGTGGGATTGAAAGCTATTGTAATTGTGTACCCATCTAAATGCTGACAAGAATATACAATTACATTGTTTGGAATTGAGTTTAATGTTCTCTGAATTTTATTAGCATTTATATTTACTTATGCATTAAAATTCTACACAAAAAGAGGTCAGAATACAAGAGTTATAGACATAAATATCAGACCCATCCACACCCTCAGTGCATTTCTCCTGGAAATACTGAGCAAATATATTTTATTTTATTTTATTTTATTTTATTTTTAAAGGAAGTGATAGAATCTGGAATGAGCAAATAATGGGTTTCCATTCTCGGCGTTGCCTTTTCTCTCCTGGATTTTGCAACCGTTTAAAGCATTTTTCATACCCAACTTTTTATTATTATTTATAATGTGCGTGTTACTGGAAAATCTTGCCACAGTATGCTTACCACCACGCGATGTTTAAACACACATTATAAAGTGGATGTAATTGTAAACACTCAGAGGGATATAATTACATGTAGCAGATTTAGGAGCTAATTCTTTGCTTCTCTCTCTCTCTCTCTCTCTCTCCCCCTCTTTCTCCCTGCCTCTCTCTCTCTTTACTCTGCATTTTATCAACATAATTATTTTTTGACTGTAGCCTTACACCCCCGCTTTGACAAGCCTCCATTAAAAGCAGGAACTAGTTCACCAAATTGAAAAACAATGAGCTGCAGGTTTATGTGTGCCCATTGTCATCGGGAATTACTATGGCTTTGTTCCACAAGAGGAAAAAGCTAATGGTTTTGAAACAGCAGGTGACAAAACACATTCTTTTTTTTTCTCTTTTTTCTTTTTTTTTCCCCTTTTTTTTTCTTCCTCTCCCCGCTTATCAGTTTGTTGATGAAGTCATTTCGAACTGGGGCCAAGTGTAGGGCTGGCCTTATTTTTAGCAGATAGACTTTTAATGAGTCCTATTGTAAGGACAGTCATGTTGATTTGCTTACATTTTTTTTTTTTCTTTCCCTCCCTTCACTCAGAAACTCCCAGTATTGAAAAGCTACTATCAAAGGACTGGAAGGACAAGCTTCTCGCCATGGGATCAGGGAACTTTGGAGAAATAAAAGGTAACACCATTTCTGTGCTAAAGAAAATTGCAAAGGAAAAGTACGTTTATCGCTGCCTCTATGGAACTTTGCTTGTTTGTTTCTCTTCCTTCCCTTCTCCTTGAAACATCTTGAGATGGGACTTAACTGTTAAGTGTATGTTCTGTATCTATAATTAATAGAAAGAAACAAAATTACGTGTTCTCCTGAGTTAAGGAACTTAGGTTTTGCTTTTGTTGCGTGTTTTTCTTTGTGTTACAGGGTGCATCCTATTGTTAGGCTGAAATGAAACTCAGTTCACGTATCAGCCACAGGCTTATGTGATGTTGAACTATAGCAGAACTCAACTTCTGCAGTCTGTGGGTGACCAGAAGTCCCTGCTATTTTCCGGGCAGATTTTGGTCATGGAGATAAATTTGACTTCTCTGTGTGCAGGGAAAAAAGAGAGCAAAGTTTGTGTAATGATACCTCTAGGTACTGAAATTAGCCAGTGCAGATTTTAAAAGACAGCGTACAACATCTGTGCACTAAAGCATGTTCTTTTAAAGCTTTGCTCCAGAAGGAAAATGACAAAATTTGACCACTCTCCAGCAGCAGTAGCTTCTGCTTTGCCAAAATACTTCCCCATTTTATATCTATGAGGTCACTGTAAGGGAACCTGTAGTTGTTTTCATGTAATTTAATAGTTTGGTAGTTCTTGCGCCTTACTTGTGATGAAGAATTGACTCAAAATAGACGTGTGTCAAAAATACACAGTTTTCAGAGCAGCCATTAAGGCTCTGAAGAGAAGCAGTGACTCTGATTCTTCTCCCATTTATATCAGTGTACATCTGGAGTAGCACAATCAAAGCCAATGGTTTTTGCAGTTGCTGAAGTGGCATGCGATTAAAACTGAACTCTTTTTTTGTTTGGTGTTTTTCTGAGCTGGGTTGTATTTCTCTCATTATTGCTGACTCTGGCTGGCCCCGGGGCCGAGCTCCTTGCTCTGTAGATGAGCTCGGGTGCTCGTGCCTGCGAGGAAGGCTCTCCTGCGCCGGGGACTGCAACATGCAGCAACGCACCCAACACGCACCCACATCTGTGCAGTTGCTCCGTGGGCTGCTCGGGGGCTGGTGCGTTGGTGCCCGTGCAAGCCCGGCTGTTGTTGCAGATCCATGGGGCTCCCAGCTCATCACAAACGAGCCGCCAGCGCCGCGGCACTCGGGGCCTCACGCAAGCAGCCGAGGATGCCACTTGCTCCCCCTCGCTTCCCGCCGGGCGCTGGAGCTCAGGAATATCTGTCTGCTACATATGCAGGATAACTTTGCAACGGGATACAGTGCTTCGGCCCCAAGTAGGCTGAGCTATGATTATTATTATAACAGAGGGCCAACCCGGAGCTCTTTATCCCCACGGAGCTTATTTTCGCCACGCGTGTGACTCCGCAGGTCGTAAGGAGGTAGGGGCGCCCCTGGAGCCTGTGGGGCTGCCCCAGCAGCAGCCTGTCCCAGCGCTCGCGCCCCGCGGGCTCCGGGAAGTGCCCGGCTGCGGAGGCTGGGATGCGCTCCGGGCAGCCGGAGCTCCCATCCCGTGCCCTTGGAGGGCAGCTGTTCTGCGCCCTCCCTCACTTCCCTCCTCACAAGCTCAACTTGAAAGCGGTGGACGCGACGGCAGCTCTCGGCCAGCACCAAAGCCATTCAGCAGCCCTTCCTTCCCACTTGCCCGGCGGGAGGACGGGAGCAACAGCACAGCCTCAAAGCCGAGCTCGCTTTGCTTTAATTTTGGTTTTCTAGCTTCATATTTTGAGCACAAGTTGGGTCATTGTTCCGCAGCGCCGTTCAAAGGCCCCACATCTGAGGCTTCTCGGGGCAGCGGTGCCTCCACGGTCAGTGGGGCCATGGTTGTTCGGTGTTTGCATGGGGCTTGGCAGTAAGCTGTGAAAACAGGCGCGGGTTTATTTTGCCTCCTGACTGCCGTGACAGTCGCAATTATTGTCCATTGTTCCTAGGTGGCTGGAAAGGAGGGAGGCTACAATAGAGCAGGGCCCTCCGGGGCTGAATGCATCTGACTCGCAGGTTCCTGGCGGGTCACGGCGCTGATCCCCGAGTGCCCAGGAATGCGGCTCTCGCGCTCCGGCCGCCGGGAGCGGGCGCCAGCAGCGGGTCAGGCCATGGCTCTGTCCTCCCATATGAATGTGGAGTTACCACGTTTGCCGGTTGTGATTTTTTTTAATTAACTTCTCCCTATATTTGGCGTGGCAGCTGCAATTCTTATCTTTTTTCTTTCTCTTTTCAATTCTCTATTATTGATATTTGGAAACGCTGCCCAAGTAGGGCCTTATTATTAATACGCCCTGGAATGCGGACAGCGCTAGAAGCTGCACTGTCCAACTGCCTTGTGCTCTGAACAGTTTTTTCCGTCTAACCGTTCAAAATCTCATTGTGTTTTTCATTAGATCTGGGGGAGTTTCAGTACGTCATGTGCTGAAGCCTCAGCACTCGGCTACATACTGTTCGTGCCCGAGTCGATGTTCCTACCGTACAAGTTTATTCTCTGGTAGCGATTAAAGGAAAGGGAGAGTAAGTGGAAGCCTTTATTTGCTACTGGTGTTATTTCTTTGAGGTTAGAAAACAGTAATATTTTGTTAAAGGTGGGAAGTTTGTGAATGGCTGGAATAAGCAGCCAGACTCCCTAGTTTTGTGTTCGGTTCTTCCTCTTGTTTTGTTGCTTTGAGTAGCTATTTTAAGCCCTCTTTTCTTCACTTGTATGCCTATGAAATGGAAGAACCATCACAAAGTGTCTACAGAGGTCTAGTTAGAGACTTTAATGCCTCAGTTAAAAGGATCTATCCATGTCTAGCAACTAAAGAAAGAGAAAATATAATTTTACATGCCAGAGCTTGATTGAAATGTATTGCAAGGGAATTCCTTTATTCTTAAAATGGGGCGCAATCTAGAAGCTGTTGTGCCTGTAGAAATGTAATTCAAATGTGGCTGTGTACTTAGCGAAGTAGGACGAGGCTACACAAGCAATCCAGGCTTGGCCATGGAGATTTCTGAAGAAATTTTGTTATGAAAACGCTGCAGTTTTTATTCTGCTCAGAACAAGCCAATCTCTAGTCAAATGCACCAAACGCGCCGTTAAATAGAAATGCTTAACCCTGTAGAAGTCTGTGTTGGATTGGTTAAAGCTGCTGCAAAACGTCCCGTATCTGCCCTGCTTGAGAAGAGGCCGCACCAGGCGCCGGATTCCTCCGGATGAGGCAGCCAGGGCGCGCGCCACCTCTCCGACCGCTGCCGCGCGGGAAGGGGCGCCCGTCCCCACACGGGGATGGAGCCTCTTCCCAAGCGGCCCCACGGCGCGCCCGGCCCTTCGCAGCTCTCCTTCATCCCGCCCTCATCACGGGCCGCCAGGCAGGAGGACCCCTCTCTAACAGCTCCTATGGGATGCGCTGCCCTGCTGGTGACGCGGCCGGCGCGCGGGCCCGTGGGCTCCCGACCCCGGAGCGCGGCTTGCACCAAGGCCACGCTCACGGCGACTGCCCCGCGGGGCCCGGGCCTGCCCCGCTCCGTCTGCCGGCAGTGCTCCTCGGTGCACAGCTCCCGTCACGTGCGGGTGTTCTGTGCCCCTGGCACAAAAGGGGTCATCCCCGGCGCCCATTCCGCTCCCCGCTGGGACCCCTTCAATCCGGGGGACTCCACGGAGTTTGCTGCCGTTGCTCCTGATGCGTCAGCGTGACTGAAAGGGAGCGCAGGCTGCCGGCCTGGTGTTCAGTGTGTTCTGCCCCAGACCCTGGTTCTGTCGGAGAGGCAGCGCGCCGAGCGGCACGACGCATCGGGGCAGGTACTCACACCAAACCGTGCTTGATGTGCGATGGAGCCGGGGGTGCGGGAGACTTTAATCTTGCTCCTGTGTTGGGGAGATGGGGCATGAGAGAGTGTGCACTGAACAGTCTTAGGACTGCCAATAATGGATAAAGGGAAATAATCCATTCAGTGATACTATAGCTCGTCAGAGCCCATGAATTAAAGACATATGTTATGTAGATTCAATGTATGGATTAAAACGGATAATCTGGTAGGTGACACACAGAATCTTGAGATAAGTGGGCTATGCAGATTCGGCATATGGATTGTGATGGATAATTCCATTTAAGTAACACTGGACAAGTTGAAGACAAGTAAGCTTTGGGTAGCGCTCAGGTTATGTGCAGTAATCCCGTGAGTGACACTCGGGATCTCATAATCTGTAAACTGAAGACAAGAAAGCGAGGGATTCTGCCTCGCATGAGGCAGGGGCAGAGCTTATTCATGGGCAAAGCACCGACTTTAAACCGGTGACTAATAAAGCGCAGGCCCCCCGGGAGGTGGCAGAAAGATGCACGCTGCCTTAGCAGCCCCGACTTGTGCAAATTAATGGTTGAAAAATATTTGCAAAGTTATGTCAGATGTGGACCTTGTGCGCAGCTTTCTGTGGAGAGTGTTGTACGCAGAGAGGGGAGAGGCAGAGGTGGAGGAGGAGAGCGCTGTGCGGCCGGAGGCTTCTACGGCCATAAACTCAGTATTAGGCAGCCTGCTTAGGATCTTCTTCTCCGTTTATGTTTCGGGAGTGTTTAAGAGGAACAGTTTGCTGACAGCGACAGCTTTAGCCCTTGCCTAATATTTCTAACGTGCTGTCGGGCGCTGCACCCGGGGCAGGCCCGTTTCGAGAGGGACTTTGGCGGCGGCCGAAGCAGCGGCGGTCGGTAGCGGCGCAGCGCGGTGCTCGGCCTGCGGAGGAGGAGCGAGCGCCGGCGGAGCGCGGAGCAGCAGCTCCCGGAGCAGCTCCACGGCTGCCCGGGGACAGGGCCCCAAACAGCAGCTTAGCCGTGGGCTGTGGCTTTGAGTGGACACTTGGAGGAAACTTTTTGAAAGCATCAAAAATGCAAAAAAAAAAAAAAAAAGAAAAAAAAAGGAGGATTTGTGACAAAGCAGCAAAATCAGACTGGTCTGGAATCTCTCTCCCTTTTTTTCTTTATTTCTTTTCTTTCCAAGTGAAGATAACTTATTTTGACCAGAGCTAAAAATGAGGTTCTGTTTAAATCAAATACGTCTTTTATTAAAAAAGAGAAAGATTATTAATAGAGGAAAATATACTGAAACTGCGCTAATTAAAATAGCAAATGCCAGTGGCTTTATTTTGTTGGAACATATGGAGGCCAAACCACTTTATTTAAGCATCGTCCAGAGTGTTGGATGACAAAAGGGACCGATTCTCCTTTGTACTAAAAGGACCTCAAAGATTTGCTGAGGGTGATGACTGCTGCTGAGCTATAATTCCCCGTCTGTCAAAATGAAATATATATACATACACACACACAGTTTTTACTGTTTTCTTTTGCTGCTACTGCTGCTGCATTAATTCCACAAGGAAATGCTAGCTCTCTAGCCTAGTGATTCTAGCCTGTTGTCTGGACACTAAAACAGCGAATAACCTCTGAGAAATACACATCTAACTGCAAATGAGCCTCAGTACAAATGTTGTCTATTCCTTTTGTAACCTTGACAGTAAGTCACTAACCTGGTTAAATACTGAGCTTTGTTTACTGTCTACTGTACCAAAACTTCTTTTTTTATGACAGCAAATAAAGAATATTCACTGACAGCTTCTTTCCAGCGTTGCGAAATAGTGCTCTGTCGGTCTGTTACAGAGCAGACGGCGGAGGTTTTGTCTCCAAAGAATATTAGTTCTTGAGGGTAGTAATGGCAAAAGAGGGTAATTGTTCATCATTTGTTTTTATTCGTTCTGCAAAGTCTTCCAGCGAAGCCTGAAAGATTGAGACAGGCCACATGCTGAAATAACTAACTTTTAGCTTGCAGTTCTTAAAAAGACTTGTATTTGTCCTACAAAGAAGATTTATTACATAAAACTGTAGGTACAGAGAAGTAGGATTGAAGTCTGAGCCTTTTCCTTGTTTTGTTCTTGTCGTTGGTGGTGTTCTTTTTTTCCCTGGTGGCTGTAGTTTGCTCAGTTAAAAGCACTCAGAAGGTCCTCTTTTATTACACTGACTTCCCATATCAAGCAAATGAAGTCATTTAATTTAGCCAGGCAGGTAGCCGTAAGTGCTGACAGTCATTGTGTAGTAAAGTTGGCTTAAATGCTTAATGATAAATGCCAGTTTTCAGATGTTTATGCCCTGACAGCTCCAAGATTTACGGGCTTGCAAAGCTCCGTGCCAGTCCCTAATAAAACACCCCGGAGCATTGATCAAGGAAGCGTGGAGGCAGCTCGCACATGTGCACGGGCGCGTGGCCGCATCCACCCACCAACACCCACCGGCAGCACCGCAACAGGACCTGCTGCAAACGGTGCCCTCCTCGCTGGCGTTGCTGTTCAGGGGCAGAGGAAAGAAGAGTTTGGATTGGGAACTTACCTCGGGCGTCGGAGCAGTTTGGGCGAGCGCGCTGGCCGGGCGAACGCCCCGTCGGCTCCGGGCAGCGCTTGGGGTGCGGCAGCGGCAGCGCTCCGTGTGCGCCACGGGGATCCACGGGGGCCTCTTTAAAATTCATACCAGCCTTTAGCTTGATGACTTGAAAGGGGGCATGACTCAGACTGTTCCGCTGTTAAGGAGAAAAAAGCTAGGTGGCTTCTCTGCTTCACTCTGCTGATTCCCTTGCTGAGCATCGGAATATTGCGTTGGGGTATTTAGTGCACCAGAGTGAACTTTAGGTGTGTGGGGGGAGATAAAAGTAGTTCAAAATGGATGAAGAAGAAAACAAAGCTGTCAAGAAAAGATACTGCAGTAAAATTCTTAAGAAGAGATCTTTATTATGTGGACTGTTGCCTCAATGTTTTTGTTTGGATACAAAGATATTATTGGAAGTTTAACTCTTCCAAGGGCTGCCTAGGCAATAGGCTGTTCAGTTCCATACACCTCCTTATCGGCTCTTTTTCAGCTTTGTATTTGAACTCTTAGGTGCCTAAAATCTCACTGAAAAACACTGCATCCCTGCAGTAAATGCTTGGATGTGACTCACTTCTCAACTGGGGTGTAGTTGGGTCCTGACTCCTCTTTTCCTAACTACCCTGTTGTCCAACACATGGATTTGTCCCTTGGTTGGTCAATACTTCCTCACTGATAGGGTCTCTGTACAGAGAGCCCTACCTGATACTAAGCCTGATCTTGCAAAGATTACTATATCATAGTTCAAATACAGAACTATATTTTTCTATAACAAGTGTCCCTATGGAAGTCGCTGGTGAAATCCTTGGCTTTACTGTGATAGTTCTGCAAGTGCCTTCAGCACGGCCAGAAATAAAACTGCTTACGGTGCATAAAGTTAAGAATGACTTCAGGCGAGTTTCTAAGATGTCATGCCTCAGTTTTCTCCTGTAGAAAAGTCAAATACACCAGCTCTTTTCTGCCTGCTAACAATCTTTATGAAGAACAATTAGCAAATGCTTTGGTATTAAAAAATACTTTTAAAATTTTTTAGTATTAAAAAATACTGCATGCCCTAATGATTATTATTGTATCTTATCTTCATTCAAAATGCAAAGAATACTTCAAAATAGTCTTATTTCCATTTAATTTTTTTATTTAGTAACTGCAGATAATGATATGAATGTAATACAGTATTATTGAGTCTTGCAGGCTCTATAGCAGCGCATTGTTTTCTTTGATTTTTCTTTGCAAGGCAGCTGCGGACAGTCCAAAAGCTGTTTGGGTAATGGTTCTGCTAGCAGGCTGCCTCGGGGGATGAATCTCCGTGCCTGCAGGGGTATGGGGGAGCGGCCTCTCATGGATAACGTTCCCAGCGTTGGGCTTCGGAGGGGACGACTCGCAGCATGTCGTTTGGTCATCCTAGTGCCTGCACTGTAATGTTTAGTAAAACATTACAGCCACCGTCAGTCTGGGACTGTGAAGCAGAACTAAGAATGTGTAATAGTTTTTTTCACATTCACGTACATTTCTTTTAGTACTTAACCAGTGTTATGTGCAGTGGTCTGGGATAATCCAAGCTCAGGTTTGGTGAGCCAGGTCTTCCTTTATTGCCACGTGCTGCGAGCTCTGCAGCCACAAACACCTTTTCCGGATTCCCTTCTGGTTGGTGGCGGTGAAGGGGCTGATGCCTCTGGCAGCCTCTTTTGCTGGGACTGCCTCACTGGCAGCGCGAGCGCACGCGGTGCTGCTGCGTTGCTGACTGCTCCAGCGGGTTTGTTCCGAGGAATCCGCGCTTGGCCACGGCCGTGCCGTGCACCAAGGGCCTGGCAGGCACCTGGAGCAGCGTCCTGAAGGGCCAGGCACCTCCTGGTTCAAACCAGCAGCAGCAGGAGCTGCAGTGCTGGTTTGCCAGTCCCATGGACTTGCATGGCGTGGTGGTGCCCCGCTTCGACTCGCTGCACTTCTGCTCTCGCCGGGTCCCGTGGGAGTGGGGAGGTCCAGGGAACGACACCGTCCTGAACGTTGCCTGCTGGGAGGACGGGCTCCTCGTGAAAATATCCTGCCAACTAAGCTCTGTTTTCCCAGAGCATTCTCCGGCAGCAGCATTCTTTCTAAGGACAACTTAGGACAACGAGGACAACTCACGTTTGTGAGAGGCTCTTCCATGCCAGGGCAAGGCAGCGGGGCCCAGGTCGTGCGCTCCAGAAGTCAGTGCACGAAAGGTGCCCTTTGGCATCTCAAAAGTAATTTAAAACGTAAATAATAACCAAGAAACTGAGCCTGGTGAATGGGAACTGGAGTTTCTTTACTGTCAGGTCATCGGCCCGACCTCTTGCTCTTTGTTCATCCATCACTTGGCCTTGCTCCTGCCACTTAAATAAAGCTGTTATCTTCCCAGCAGGAAAGGTGCAGTTCTGGACTCCTCAGGACAAGAGGGATGTGGAGCTGCTAGAGAGGGTC
>JAVCKT010001210.1:0-19919 GCA_032273925.1 Rhynchotus rufescens | reverse complement strand
GCAGCTGCCACTTGCACGCCAGATAGCAGAGGGGTATTCAAATTTGGCTGGATAAAAGGTGTATTGGTAAGTTGATGTATTGTACTCTAGTGTCTTCAAATATAAGATTGTTAGAAAGATCATATTTTTGGAGGAGGGCTGAATTAATTCTATTTAAAGAAAAGACTATATATGAAACTTGTGTAAAATGTCACAGTCTTAGTAAGGGTCACTTCTTTTATGCAAGTTTAAGAAAAATTCTTCAAGACTTCAAATTCTAAAGGGATCATGGTGTCTTAGCTCAGGTTTTAGAGTTTGAACTTACATAATTTCTAAAAAGGGGTTGGGGAAGAACTTTTTTACTGCATGAGAATCCCAAGTCACACAGGCATGTGTAAATGGAGAGAATACACTTTTATTTGTTCACTTTAGATCTGTAATTTTTTGGATTGAATTGATAGAAAACTTCTTTTTAGAGAAGCAAAAAATAGTGTGAATAGAGTACCTGCATATGGCAAAACCTGACTTGGATCAACTACTTGTCAAACCTGTTTTAAAAAAAAAGTTAACCTGTTAAAAGTTGACTTTTTTTTTTTAAACTGTGGGAGTCTAACACTGAACAGTACCATAGCCATGGTGGTTAAAAACTCTGAGACTTTGTGACCACTTGGAGTAATGAAACTTAATATATACTTATAATGAAATCCCTCATGCCATCCTTATAAATTTGAGTATTTTGGCAAAGAGAAACCACAATTAATGCATCCTATCCAAATCTGTAAGACCTTATGGTGGAGTCTGCAAATGTAACACTGTTATCAAATACTGAACTCAATTACCTAATTTTAGTTCATGAAGTTTCAACTGCATTTAGCAACTGACTTGTAAGTCGTCTTGCTTTTAAGTTACCTGGAAGACGATCTCTTCCTTTTCAGTGGTTTTGAAACTTGCAACTAATACTTCCTAGTAGGCATAAATTGCCCAGCTGAGTAATTTATGCTTGGTATTTGTTTACTTTTTTATTTGAAGATAATATTTACTATTATTGCTTTAGTGTTTGAAAGAGAGGTAGTGGGGAATCTTAAAAGGGCTCTGAGACTGTTCAGTATGAATTTTGGATCCTTATGGTGGAGGCTCAAATGATTTATTGTTTTTTGAGAAATGTTAGTTGTTGAAGTACTATAACTTTCTTGCTCAAGGTAGTAATTTTTTAATCACTTTTAGGCCTCCTTTTATTCCTGGGCAGAAATACTTGGGCAGGTCAGCACTGAGCTCTGATGCAGGAGCAAGCTAAAGAGTTTTTCAGTGGCATTGTGCTAACCTATTTTAATCTCTGAATAAATTCACTCTCCTATAACCTGGCTGCATTTAATTTAATGGCAGCAGTGACTCATATCAACAAAACTAAATGACAGAAGAGCTGAAAAACCTCCTTTCTTTTTTGCTATCTGATAAAGAGAGGTTTGTCGAAGTGGATGAAGGATACAGAAATATATATATACTTTGCACTGTGTCACCTTGGTGACTTTTCCAGGCCATCAGAGCCATCCTTCAGCATCTGTCACTGTTCTAGACTCAGCCATAGATGTCCCCAGTAAAGTAACACATTCTACCTCTTTCTGGGCATTGCTGACACAAGGAATGACAGGCCAGCTTGCAGAATCAAACTTGGAGTCTCCCAAGCCAGCAGAGAATGCTGCGATGGCTCTTGTGGTGACTTAGATGACTCCCCAGCTCCAACAGTGTTTTTCCAGAGCCAATGTTAATCTGCTTCTCATGGAGGACTGGCAGGCGGTTGTGCTGCAGCTGGGGGAAGCATTGAGACTGAGAGACCCGTTGCTCTTTGTGGTGCTCTGCTCCATGCCACACCAGTCTCCCTAGCTAGAAAAGTCCCTCTTAGAGGCATCTGTGTCCCTGCTTGCACAAGGTGCCAGTCACAGCAGTGTGACAAGCCCTTCTCTCTCCTTCCTTAGCTTCCAGCCATGTGGTGTGGGTGGAATTGCTGTTCTGCAGGTAACGTGCCCTGGGGCTTCATTTTGTGAACATTGCTAAAATAGTCACCTGTTCTTATCTACTAGTCAGGGTAGTGTTTGACTAGTCATTTTACGGGTTAGCCTACAATACTTCATAATCTACTACAGGGCAGATTTTTGCCAAGACATCTGGTGGTTTCTTCAGAGCCAGCAAACACTAATTGCATTTTAATCTAGGATGTATGTACTTTCCAAAACTTCCTGTCCTCTTCGTAGCCCTTGTTTACAAAAACATTGCAACTTTTCCTCTTGTAGCTTGGATGTTAACAGGGCCTCTACGCTGAGTAACTACTTTATGTGTATTTGCTTCATTCTTGCAAACAGATCTTTTTCTCTTCTTTCTTTAAAAATTGTTCCAGCTTTTCCTGAAGGGGCAAAGCTGTGATGGACTTCAGCAGCTGGAGGACTGGGCCCTTCATGGCTGTGCTCTTGTGCAGAAATGAGAAAAACAGAAGCACCTCCATGACATGATGGCACCTTTGAAATACATTACCCACCATAAAAATTACCCGGTCCAGCAAAACAGCTGCAGACAGATCAGTCACACAGTGACAGACAGACACAGTGAGCTACCAAAAACTAGTCTGAGTCACATACCCTAAATGTGGCTAAACTGCAGGCAAGGATCTGTAAATACTTGCCCTGGCTACTCTGAAAAAAGTGGCGTGTTGTAAAAGCTATGGCCAGCCTCAGATTTGCTTGGCACTGGTGCAATTTCTTGCAGCTGAAAGTGAATTTGCTGGCTGCACAGGAGGCTTTGGTTCCTGCAGTTGGAATGGCATTGGTCTGCATTTCCATGTCCCAGCCAATGGGGAAAATACCGCTGGAAGGCTGACAGCATCCGCCACATGGGTATGGTGCCCACCGTGCTGCTCCCAGCGAGTGCCTGGAGATTTTCTGGAGATGCCTCTTCCACCATTGTCTGCGAACACAATTCCCTGAATGCTGTGGCTACAAGACTCAATCCAATGCACTTTCTGATGTAATGATGCATTAGAAATATTTGTTTTTTCCTCGTTGTCACTGAGCATTAAAAGCAGTGGCAAGCACTGGCTTGCCCTGGCTGCAAGGGCAAGGGTGCACAGCCGGTGCCGCTGGCTGACGGCTGTTGTGTTAGTCACACAATGTGTCCCAGGGGCTGTGTAAGCCCCAGGGTCAGAGGCCTCATCTACAGCTGCCACAGGCTCAGATGTCTCCAGGTCTCAGGTATCAGCCAGGGATTCCTCTTAGGTAAGGAGATACATTTGCTTAATTCCTTGTCCCTTGTTCCACTCTTTTTGTTCTGTTCTTGCTCTTTCTTTTTCTTAACATCTTGAGGAAACCTCTGTTTCATGAGAGTGCGGCAGAACATCTAGCAGATAAACAGGCTGTAAATGTCTCACTGTCTCGTGGGTGAGATGATGTCCCAGCATCTCGCAAGGGTTTTTCAGGTTGCTTCCATCAGAAGGGTTTGCTATGAATGAAATGTGTGGGAATGATGAATTCACAGCAGGGGGCAGTGCTATATGGTAAATACATTTATAAGTTTTCAGGCATTTTGAGCACGGGAATTTGGAAATTAAGAAGCAAACACATGACCTGGGGTGTTGTTTAGTAACCCTGCTATTCCCTGGCTGAGAAGCAGCCCTTGGGTTTGTGAAGGCTTGTTTAAAACTGATACTGAAAAGCTTAGTGTTGTTTCCTACTAAAGTACACGTTTGATTTTGAGGTCCAAGAAAATCATCAAAGCTCTCTTTTAGCCTTTAAATGCATTCAGATGTTTTCCTGGAGCTACTTGCAGTCTTCTTTGGCGCGAAAGACATTAGGCCTTTTCTGGATAGGACAGTCATACTGCCAAGGTACCCGCACAACAGGTTGAAGAAGGAGCCCTCAGCAACCTACCTTCCTTCATCAGGCAGGACTTACAGGACCCCAGGCCACTCCAAGAGAGGCCATGTTAATTAAATCTTGAAACCATAGCCAGCCTTCCACTCAACTCCACTTTTAGCCATTTTCCTGTGTTTACTACAGACCACATCCTGCCTAAGGCTCTGTCCAAATAGAGCAGTGTCTTGCAAATAAACACGACTGCAAGAGCCAAGCTTTCCATCCTCTAGCTGCAACCACAACCCACCACGGTCCCAGTGTGCCAGGAGGACACAGTTGCTCTGCTCAAAGAAGGAGCTGGGACTTGCAGTCTCTGTAATCTGTGCTACAGCTCTCCCCTTTATTTTAAGCAAATTTAAGGCTTCGCTGTTGCTGTTGAAGGCAAAAAGTGGGTACTTTTGTGTAGTTTGAGGCTGTTTTGTCCCTGGGGAGCTCAGCTGAGGAGCAGCAAGGGGCTCTGTGGCCTTGGGGCTGACAGCTCCTGAGAGGGCCCAAAGCTGCCGCAGCTCCAAGGGCAGCCCACATGTGAAGTGAGGCAGGTCGGCACTGTGGGGAGATTTCCACAGCTATGTTATATCCATGTGCTTGCTAGACCCGTGGTGCACAAAGAGAGTGAGATCTGCCCGTCCCTCCCTCCCTGCTCCGCGCGGCGTGGCCCTCCCTCGCTCCCGCTCCCAGCGTGACATCTCCATGGAAACGGCACCAGCAACACGCGGAGCCGAGTCACGTTGGGAAGGGATTTCAGATCCCCGAAGAAGCCCCGAACGCCGCACAGCCTCGGTCCCCGAGGTACCGCGAGGCCTCACAGGTGCCTCAAGCTGCCCCGCGAGCCGCAGAGGAGCTGCCTGTGCTGGGACATGCTTGTCCTTCAGACCCAGGGCACTTCGGGCTGTTTTGCTTTCTGTTTTCGTCTGCTCTGATCTCTGCTCCTCGTCTTATGCTCTGCCCCCTCTCCCCTCTTCTCTCTGACGACCTTCTTCAGCTTTCCCAAGCACTGTGCCAAGTCGCTAATTACTTTTCTCATGTTCCTGCAGTTGTGTTAATGGTTGTGGGCTCAGCTCTACCCCTCCTTCTCTGTCCTCCTGTCGAGTACCTGTCTCCATGTCCCCATCCTGGAGACAGGTCTCGGTCATGGAAATAAACAGCACTAAAGGCAAGGTGAGCAGCAGGGCACAGCCCAGGCTGATAGATGCTGTTGGCGTTGCAGATGTGAGCTCCTGTCAGCCCCAGCCTCTTCCTCACAAGCTCCTCTCTTCAATCTGGCATCTGCACGTTGTCCTTTGGGGTGGTAGAAGCTATGGGGACAGCAGGTGCTGGCTGGGAAAATGGAGGAGTTGGAGGAGTCCTAGGGGTTGGAGCAAGGGCTGGCAACAGGGCAGTCACAGAAGGAGAGACTAAGGAAAGGAGGTGATAGTGACAAAGGGTGACTTCAAAAAGACCCAGATTGTGCTCCTGCAAGGTGGTCTGGCTGCTTTTCCCTGTCCCCAGCTGCTTGCATAAGCCAACAGTATGTCCTTCTCCATGCAAAGGACATAAAATGACGGAGAAGGCAAATGTTGAGTTAGTTTAGTCTGCCTTAGTGTGGGAGCCTCTGATGAAGCTAAGGGAAGGCAGGCTCAGCACAGGCATGAGACAGATGCCACGTTCACCAGACACATATTTAGAGGGTGGAACACATTGCCTCAAGGTTACATGGATTCAAGAAGCAATTAGAGCAACTCTCTGAAGGAAAATACACCCTGGGCTATTAAATACAAATAAATTACCCCTAAACAAGGACATGCCTGTGGAAGCTGGGTGGGAAAGGATCATTTATTTTTGCTCTGTTCTTAGCTCTCCTCTGGGCATCTACTATAGATCGCAGCTGGAGTCAGGGCTCTGGGGTGGTAGGTGAGACCTGGCTGAAGGTAGCCTGTCTTAAGAAAAGTCTTCAAGAAGGAGCTCTAGAGGGAGAGCCTTCTTGTACTAGCAAGTGCTCTGCAAAGTCAGAAAAGTTACGCAAGACCATTAAGTCTCTTCCATGGGAATCTTTCACTCTGGAACTGAAATATTGCCTGCTCTTATCCCCTCTTGCTTGCTTCCAGGTTTCCAAAATCATCTTGCTAATCTTCCATTTCAGGGAGTAAGGAACTGGCCTCATCTTGCAAATGGCATGCCAAGGTAGCAATGGTTTAACTGGCAAGAGAGCACATGCAGCCAGCTGTCTGTCCTGCCTGGAGGCACAAGATGTGTCATCTTGGCACCAGCAACCCTCTTGCTCCACCAGTTATATCCCAAAAGGCTCTTCTGAGCCTCTACAGACCCATGCTCCAAGCCAGGTGTACTCCAAAGGGAAACCCATTGGGCCACCTCAGCCCTTGGCATTGCCACTCAGCCTATTCCGCATTGATCCAAGAGATGCCCATTGATTCAATAGATGCATGATCCTCCTTCTGCCCATCCTTCCCGGCTGCAGCCTCTTTCTGCTGTGGGCTGGGGTCCTGCCCCATATTCACACTCCTTGGCTTGCAGCCCCTGCGCTGGGTGCAGCAGCGCAACTGCTTCTCCCTCTCCCTCGGTCCATGCAACCTCAGAGGATCCGGAGCCCAAATCCCATGTCTGTACAGAGGAGGGGGCAGTCCTGGCAGAGCTCCGACCGCGTCTCTCGATTCCCCCGAGTAGAAGTGCACCAGATAGGTTTAAAGCGATATAGTCAGCAAAGTTTTACACAGTGTTTCTCAGAGCAAAGCCTAGGGAAGTTCCTGTGCAAAGGTGACCTAATTTACAGCTTTCACTGCTATTCTAGTAGGTTTGCATGTGGTAAAAAGGAACCTGGCATCTATCCTCATTTACAACCAATCTCAGCCTGACTTTGAAATGTCCTGGTGAAAGTACAGCCAAGTGAAACTTTTTCCTTCGCAGCCACACAAGCCAAAGCGGGGTGGGTAAAGAGCAGGAAAGGGGGGAGGAAGAGAGAAGCAAGTAAGTGGCAGAGCAGGATTTAGGGGCTGAGTAGAATCCTCCCCTGGAAATGAGGCTGCTGGAAACACTCGCCTGACCCAGAATGCAAATCAGGCCTGGGAAAGGAGAAGGGCAGCGGGTTTCTCGTGCCTGGATGGGAGCTGGGGCTGCTCATCACGGCCGGAGGCCTCTGTGTGTGTCGCCTTCGAGGACGCTGCTGGAGCTGAGCTGCAGTGAGGGGTGCTCTGAGGAGCAGGGGACAAGCGTCTCCTTTGGGAAAGGGCCGGAGGCAGAGGAGCCAGCCCCGAGGAGCTGGGAGAGGTGATTCCAACCAAGGTAGTCCTGGCTGCCCATCAGTGCTGTGCTTTCTGCAGCCCCTGCTGGGCATATGGAGCTTTCCTAAAGGACAGCAAAGTGCCCCTAATCCCTCTGTGCAGCCTGTGCAGGGTGTAACAGACCTGTGCTCTGGGGCAGCTCCTGCCATGGGGGCGGGAAGAGCCTGCACCCAACACGCTCACCCAGCGTAGCTTGTCCCGGCGCTGCACAGAGGGAAGGCAAAGGGCACAGGCTCCCCGGCCCACACTGCGTCCTGTTTCTGCTCCCGTAGCAGCGGGAAATGTTTGTGTCCCTTCCTGCTGCCAAGGAGCAGTTCACAGCCCTGCTCGCAGGGGCCACTCTGGTGCTGGAGGTGAGTGGTGAATCTCCTCACTTCTGGCTTCAGGACCCCAGCACAAGAGTCACAATAAAGACTTTATTATATTTTCCCAGGTGTTTCTCAGAACCTGTTCATAAGTTAGGCTTGTTTTTCCAAAACAGAAAGTCCCCCAAAGCAGAGCAGCTTTTGGAAGCTGAGGCTATCACCTCAGCCAGTACCAGCAGCAGACACGTCCCAGGCACAGACATGCACGTGAGTCCTTATCCAGGGGTAGCGAGGTGCTTTACAGCTGCTGCCTAATTGATATCAGCCAGTGATGCCTGCAGACTGGCATGCAGGCTTGGCACTGTGGGCTAAAACATATGATAAGTGTGTCCTGGCAGCGGTGTTTGCACAGGACTGGCACTGCTGCCCTGAGAATCCCACATTCGTGTGACCTATTGAATACCCTAGCTGTGGTTTCAGCCCCTCTCTAGAGACTCATCTGCTCTTGATGGGCTATCTCACTCTGGAGACCTTTTCTTAATAGCGTACAGGAACAGTCTTCTGCTTTTCTATGGCTCTGTTTTGACTTCTCCGCTTTGTCCTCCTGGAATAAAGTGGCTACTGTTTTATATGGAGTTATTGCTTTTCTTTATGGCTGGTCTCTCAGGGAACAGGAAAATGTCTTCTTTTTGTTCTTTTGCACCATATCCTTATCTATTCTGCTCTTTTCATTGTTATTTTTAGAGTTGTCCCCATGTATGTTGTGGAACACTAGGTCCAGGGTCTTCTACAAGCTGTCTCTAGAGCAAATACCTCGAGGCATCTCCTTAACCTCATCATCCCTTTACAATACTTGGCAGTGGAGTGTTATTAAGATAGCTCCCAGAGCTATGATACATCTTGTCAGTCTCACTCGAGATCCCAGCACATTGAACTTGAGCACAAGGTGCCAGCACTTGAATTAAAACTAATTGCTGGAGCGCATCGGTGCCTGGAATGAAGCTGATAACACCACAGCCAGCAGAGAACGTAATCAGATCGGCAATTTGCTCAGGCACAATTTATTGACCCTTATCCTGACAGAGTTGCAGCTCGTTCCTTCCTTCCTGGGCACTGGGAGCAATTGCAAAACTGTTAAGGCACGAGAATAGCTCTCTGTGCAGCAGGTCGCTCTTCAGTACGCTCATGTGATTGATGCAAGCTGAGCTCTGGGTTGACCTGGTGCTGTTCTGACCTTGCTGGGCGCCCGGTGGGGCCTAGTCCGTGCCAGTGGTGCCGTCTGGCTGAAGCTGGAGCTGGTAGGTAGGGTGCTCATATGGAGCCCTTGCCCTTGGGTCGGCAAATTTCCACGTGGCAAAAGCCATCCTTTAAAGCTAAGGAGAGTTAGGTCTGCACTCCTTTCTAAGTCCGTCATTAACATTGTGAAATGTCTTAATTTGCCAATGACAGACTTTTTAATTTCAGTCATTTGTCATGCAGCTGAGCCTACAGGCCCTGTTGTGCTAGGTTAAATTAAAAAGTTCTAAATAATTGCAGTGCAATTGCGAACAAGACAGCCAGTTTTAGCATAAGGCTCAGTTTTAATCGCATTTGCTTTGAAGAGAGACCTGTACAGAAAAGGAAGGAAACGCAGTCTGAATTCAGACATGGGCACAGCTCTGTGGCAGGATGGCCCCAAAGGGCAGAGCTCAAACTCCCAGACGTGGCACCAGTTAGGACTGGGTAGGGAGTTGAATTCTGGGCTTTGCAACGTGGGTTTGGTTGACCCTGCGAGTTTGCCCAGGGTAGATGCAGGAATGGGGAGATCGGGAGGCTTGCAGTACGGTCTGGAGGCCATAACCTCCTGTTATGACCATGCCATGTCATCTCAAATCTGGAGCTGTTAGAGCTACGTCAAACTAATGACCCTTGGCCAGAGATCTCCAAACATGGGCAGACCTCCCATAGCCAGGCTAAGAGGGGCACCTCAAAGCAATGCTCGAGATAGCTGTTGTTTGAAGGAGTGCCTTTCTCCTGTGCCCACCTCCTTCCCACTTCTGTTTTTTCTCTTGTACCCACAGTGTGAGGTGTTTCAAGGAGATGAACCATGGGAAAGTTAAACTTTCATGGAAAAGGAGCATAGCTGGCTTGATCAAGGCTGGAGAAGACACATGGATTCAATGTATGAGGAGGAGGGAGGAGAGAAGGCACCACCACTTTCAGCCGTGTGCTTGGTGCTTTCCTTTAGTTTTCATTGGTTTACCCTCCCAAGGAAATTCCAGTCATTTCCTGCACGCCACTAAAATTTCTGCAAGGCAAAAGACAGGTAGCATCAAATGGCTTCAGAAAACAGATTCTCTCTCAGAATTTTTTAAGAGCATGTGCTGTGACAAGAATCTTCTTCACCTGCTATTGGAAAGAAGATACTTCAGCAGCTGTGGATATAAATAGCATTTACCAGGCAGGGTAAAGGAAACAAAGGTTTGGATAATGGGAAGAAAAAATGTCTAGGGGAAGCAGGTTTTCTTAAAGGGCAAATAAATCAGCTCCTGTGCAGCTGGTGAAGGAAGGAGATCTCTGACAGAGCGATCCAGGGTAGTCAGCTCTGAGCATGGGTCATTTGGGGAAGGTCAGGCTGGAGCAAAGGGCTGGAAATCTGCATCTATTGGGACCAAAAGAAATAGAAGAAGATGACGGTGACTTTGCTAACTAAACTTGGACTTTTCTCATCCAAGGATTTCACTAATGCTTGTGGTGAGATCGCTGCTTATTTCACACCAAAATAAGAAGAAAAAAAACCCAAGATTTTTTTGTACCTTCAAAATTCCAGACATGGGCAGTTGATTCCAGGCAACATCACATTTTTAACACCATCATCTCATCTCTTTGATTAACATGCTCCCATCTCAGTTTTCTTAGTTTAAAAAGAGCCGTAGGAGTGAGTTCAATGCCAGCAGATCTCTGCAGAGTGCAGAGCCCTTTGATTTCAGTATATCTGAGCTCAGGACTTGGATGTAAGTATAGACAGGTTGGGGTGCAGCTGCAATAGGGATGGAGAGCTGCTGTGTGGTTCCCTTTAAACAGAATGGGTTTGAGTGCATGGGCCAGAAAGAAAATGAACACGAACAGCCAAAGAGGAGAGTGAAACCAGTGGTGCTACACTCAAGATAACTCAATGGAGGCACAGCCTGTGAATTCAACCCAGTCCCCACCATCAGTCACTTGTCTGACCATTCAGGTTGGATGTCTGTAGTTATGTTCTGTCCAAGCTTGCAGTTTTGAAACCATCAAAAAAGGTGTCAGGAAAAAATTTACCAAAAAATGTGAAACATGGAAATCCATGGCTCACACTAGAGCTGTGCAAGCCTGTTCACCACATGCAGCTCACCTTTAGTGCACAGCTTAAAATGTTAGCAAGGTTGCCCAAGGTTGCCCAAGGTTGCCGAATGTAGCTGGGAGTGCTGCAGCTATTCCCGAGCTGCGCTGCTGCTGCTGCTGTCGACACAGCCCTGAGGTATGGATTTCTGTGCTCCAGCTGCATTAGGGATTTGTTGCAGTGCGTGTGTCCTTTCAGCGAGGAAAATGGTAACATAACTGCATAGATTACCTATCTTGCTAATATAGCTCTCGTGGTGAAAGCTGGGGGAGCAAAACCGTGTTGGGCGCCTAGGAAAAAGTGGGCAAATTCAAATATTTAAGCCTGCATCAGTATCTGGAAGAAAAGTGCATTTGAGGCAGACATAGTAGCAGGATAGTTGGCCGGGTAGCTCTGACCTGATTTGACTAAAAATTTTACTTCCAAGTTGCTTGGTTCTAATGCCAATGAAGAACAAATTGCAGCTGCATCATGTCAAAAGGAGTTGCTTAACCACGCCGCAGTTTGTTTCACTTTAACTGTTTGCAGACTGGGACTGTTTGGAGACTCTGGCATGTTTTGACATCCCACAGACTATTCAGCAAGGGAGAAATGGGTTTTTCCCGAGACCTTAAGTGTTTTTTCATACCTCCCCTTAACAGGCAGTTTTGCCTCTTCCCTGGCCCTGTCACCTTTAGTGAAACGGGGCCAAGATGAAAAGGGCAAGGAGCTGTAAGGAGTGTCTCAAATCTTAGCCAAGATGGGGTCTCGAGGAGATACTGGTGTCTGGCTTTGTGGTGCCCCTACCCACACCTACCTCACCAGCAAACCACCCTTGACACATGAGCCTGTCTATTCTCCCCTCCCATAGAGTGGGAATTGTGCTTTCCATGAGCGGAGACAGTGCCCTGCTCTGCCCGCCTCACGACAGTGAGCGCATTGTTCGTGCTCAGCGAGGGATAAACACGCCGGAGAGCTCCTCGGCCTTGGCTGCCTCGGATTTGTCTCATTCATGCTTGGAAAATGCCAGAGATCGCAGGGTTAAGAGAAGTTACAATCCCTTTTTTTAGCAAGGCAAACAATCGCGGGGCTCCGGTGCCCAGGAGAAGCTCGGCCTCTTTCCATGATGAGTGCTCAGCCAGAGCCCAGAACAGTGCGTCCAGGCATGCCAGGCATTTTTTCCCTTTCTGAAATAGAAACTACTCCACATAAGCAAAATTAAAGAGCGGAGAGAAACTGCATTTCTTGATATGAAATTCCACCTTAGAAGTGCTTACTGGTCTCACCACTTCTTGGATTCTGTTGGGACTTGGGTTTCAGAAGGCAAATCTCTCCTCTCAGGAGGTTTTAGCCCTCAGTGTTGTGAGAGCTTGAAGAGTGAGAGGGCTGAATCACTCACCCTTGCCTCCTGCAAACAGCCAGAGACAGCTGACATCAGACATCCCCTTTTCCTTCTTCTTGCTTCTTGACTTCAAGTCCCCCAGGGGGACAGTTCAAATGTCTGGATGTTTAGTGACATTTTTTACGTGTATTTGATTTTGAGCAGTATTGGTCCCTTTAGAGAACCTTCTGGCTAAGAGTTTCTACAAGCTCAAGCTGTAGTCCTAGTACTTGTTGGTATCAGAGTGGTTCCACTTGTCCCAGCTCAACCTCTACAGTTCACAGTCCCTCTGATTATTTCTGTGGAGTAGCTATGGTTTGCAAATTTTTCTGCTCATGATCACAAAAATCAGTTGATTTTTTTTAGGAACATTTAAAAATGAAATTCTAAGATGATATTGGCTTAATTCTCTGATAAGAAATTGGAGAAACTAAGTATCAAGAGGTCTCTATTCTGCTGAAGGTCTATGTGCTGTCCCTTGAGATTTGCAGATCTGAGGTCCTTGTGGAAACATGGTTCATCCTACATATTTCAAGACATAATGATGCATTGGAGAGAGAACCAGGCATCACCAGATATTTCCAGGTGAACCGCAAGTCTTCTTGAAGAGAGAGGGGGGATTACAGAAACACAGCATGATTAAGGTTGGAAGGGACATCTGGACATCATCTATCTCCAACCCCTCTGCAGGAGCAGGAACATCTAGAGCATGTCCCAATAGGAAGTGTCTGATGTCTCTAGTCCACCTGAAAACTGATCTGTCCAGCCCCCATCTGAGGATGGTGTCTAACAGTAGCACTGATAAAGACGACCCTTGTGTCCACTAGGTAACATGAATGATCCCACTCTGGATTCTCCATGAGTTTTTCCTGCAGTTTGTTAATGGAAGTCAGTGAAGAATCCCTGGTTTCCTAAGGCTTTGAGCCTCCTGAGTGTATGCACGGCCAAATATTGGGCCCTGTAAAAGAGGTGTCAGTAAACCTCCAAGAGCACTGAGGAAAAGCTCACTGACAGAGACTGTGTCAGTTTGCATCTCGTGGTGTATCCAAACCTCCATTTTCAACATAACTGGAAATCTGGAAGGAGAAAAGGAAAATGTATCAAGAGAAACCAGAAGTCCTGGGGAAGCCAAAGGGGCTTTGCCAATGAATTCTGTTCCAATTTAGCATTCCAAGGCTAATTCATTGGCCTTGACTCTAGTAAACAACTGAAATTTTGCCTGTGTCTGTGCTGCCTCTCCAGATACACTTGAGTGAGAATTCATGAGGCCCAGACTGATCTGAATTGGAAGGAATATTCAATCTGCTTCCCTGAAGTATTATGAGTTTAAGATCCACTGTCTGGTCACATATGTGTAAGTAAGATGTACAAAACTCAGCAAGCCTGCACCACTGAAAAAGCGCATTGACCCCTTCAAGGTAGGACACAAATGGCATCAGTCCAGCAGAGACTACAGAACAAACCTGACACCATGCCAGGCAGGTTCTTAAAACAGTCTGGAAGTGCAGCAAGGACCAAAGATGGGTTATCACCAGCTCACAGAGCGACTTCAACCTGAATATCCTCATACCCAAATATTCTCTGAACTTACAGCTTCTTCACATTGATCTGGTACACAGTTCATCTCCAAACACCTCATCCCAAGTGTCCAGGCAGTAGCATGTCACCCCAGCAGGCAGTGAGAGGAACAAAAGTGTTTTTGGAGGGGTCAGACCAGCGATGATCCCTGTAGGTCTTGAGTGACCCTACTCTGAACCTGGACAACTGAGTCACAGTCCCAGATCCCTGCTGGGCCAGGAGCGTTTGAATCACATCACAACAGCATGAATCAAGACTGGAATAAGCCCTTCTCCTGAGCATCAGGAGGCTCTGAATCAGATTGTGAAACACTCCTTCCTTCCTGGATGTGGAGAGTCTGAATCAGGATCTGAGTTGCTGCTGCTCCAGAGCAGAGTTTTAGCAGAACATGATGGTTTCTCTGCCACCTGAATGAGGAGGAGAAGAGCCTAATTAAAACTCTCTTGAATGGGCTTCAGCCATGCTAGTTCTCAGCCAGAGAACTAGCCAGAAGGTTTGCAATAATGACCCTTTTAAGTGGGGAGAAGATGGTGGGATAGCAAGAAGAGCATTCACGAATGATAGTGTGATATGGTGTTTTTACAGCCTGTTCAAACACAAGAACAGGAGTCACATGTGTGATGGATCTTCTTCCAAATGCACACTGATGGATCCAATAGCCAAATAAGCAAGATCAGAAGCAGAGAAGATCTCCCTTTGAGGGATCAGGTGAGGCAATAGCATAAAATCAGCAGACATACTATGGAAAATCCAAAGATAGAAGACAGGACCACCTTGGGTTCCCACCTTACCCTTCTCAAACCTTAATCTCTGTGACTAGCAATTACCAGTGACCAAAGTCATCAGCTCTGTGGCATCAGCTCCATGGCGTTGTGCACTACCAGCTATTTTAGGGTACACATGTTCAAGTCTAAAGGCTTTGGATACGGTGATGATGACAACTAATGTGTAAGAATGAACCCTTGGCAAGAAGTGTGCTGTTATGAACACAATCAGAAAAGTTTAGTTTGTAAAAATAGAACTGGCCTGATTAGTCAGTTTTCTCACCACTGCTATGACAGCTGTTGTCTCTCATTCCCTGAGATATATGTACATATATGTTCATTCAGCAGTAACACTGCCCTCCCAGAAGCTCTCCCAGGTCAGGAGATGAAGGGAGCTAACATAGCAGCTTAGAAAAGGTTCACGGAACAGAATATTTGTTTAGAAAAACACTAATTTATCAATGTATTTGCATAGGCAATGCTGCCCTGGGAAATGGGGTTTCTGGAAGCGGCCAGCTGGTGGCTGCATGGATAGTGGTAAGAGTCAAGCGCACCCCGACAAGGCACCAGTGTCTGGAGGGGCATTCCCACCATTTCCAAGGGGATGGGGAAAACGCTGAGCCCTGCAGGAGACGGACAAGGAGCTGCAGATATTGCAGGAGGCAACTGCCTGGCAGAATACCCCCAGCCTAAGAAATCCCAAGACAGGAAGAAGCACCAAGCCTGTTTTCCATAGGAGAGACTGACCCTAGCCCAAGTCACGCACGGGCAGCGTGTGGCCAGCGCCACTTCAGACTCAGCTTTCCTGACTGTTGCTCACACTCCCTTCTGCCAATATGGGCTTTCCCCCTCTCCATCAGGGACTAAGGAATGCTTTTTTCAGCTTTATTCTTTTCTTTTGCACACATTCACTTTCTTGCTTGGATTCATTTACTTATTTCTGACAGGAGTAATTAGAGTGGGCTGCATGTGCTCTTCCACACTCCTTCTCTTCTGCATTATTCCCCTTGACACTAATAGAGCTCTCCGACTGGTATCTCGATGATTCATGTGACACTTATTGTCACCTGAGAACTGAGTTGACAAGGCATATTTTCTTCCAGTCAGCACCATGGTAGCACCTCGCAGGCTTTGGGCTGTATCTGAGAGCTGTCACAGTGCAATATTTGTGTCGTGTGAACTGGAAATTCCTGGGGGTTGTTTGCAAGAGAAGTTGGAGGCAGAAGGAAAGCTTGGTTGGAAGTGAGGGGTGGCTCCACGCGTGTGTGCGGGTCTCTGGTTTTGGGGTGTGTGTGCGTGGGACGGTCGCCACAGCAGCTGGTCGCTGTGCAATATGAGCGGATCAGCCAGGATTGCCTTTGTTTTATTCTATCCACCTTGGCAGCTGCAAACACAGACCCTCAACACCTGCTCCCAGCTTCCAGTGTCAAGGCAAGAGAGATAGAGCCCAGCGGGAAAAGGAGGCCAAGGAAAAGTGCTTCTTAGAATTGCACTAGTACATGTATCACACTTAGAGACAAAACTGACTTAAAATCTGGCAGGAATGAGAGGATATTTTGGGCAATCTGTGTAACCTTCTGTTTCCTTTTCTCTTTTCCTACAGTCTTTCCTCCTTCCAACACTTGCAGCTGTTGTATCGCATATCTGCTTAGGATCTGTCTAAAAACCCCCCAGAGATCCCTCTTGTGCTGAAGAGAGCTTTGGAAAGGACTTCTAACCTGACACCTCTCTTCAGTTTGCAAGACAATTGTCATGTTAGGTGTGGGCCAACAGGGATGATCAGAGTGAAAATAAAGAAGGTAAAATAATAATGACTAAAAGGCTGATGCATTGACAGAGCTCAACACAGCCCAGAGCAAAGTCCATTGAGCCATTTCAGGCTATTGAAATGAAGTGACAGACACAGTCAGGGGAGTATCTACCTCAGTTGTATTTTTCAACTTTGAATTATTTCATCTGTTAGTTTTAAGTACCTTATTTACCCACAGAACAGTTGCATGCTAAATAGTATATGATTTTAAACCTGAAGCTTCTCTGAGATTTGTGTCTGAGCAGAACATCATTCCACAGCGTAAGTTGCCTTGTTCTGCTGTATAGACCAACTCAAGGACTAGCTTTTTGAGTGCTTATTTTTTAGGGCTTACAGAGAAAGATAAGGCAAGAACTGAAAAACACCCTTCCTCCAGAGTAGCATCAAACCACGCAGTATCAGACAAGTATGGGGATTAGGGAACAAATGGAAGCGCTTGTAGACGCACTCAGGAAGCCAAGGAGAGAGAACAGGAAAGAAAACCACCTCTCACTGCTCTGGGTGTTCAAGTGCAGTTAAAATGCCCGTGCGTGTGCTTAGGATAGATATTGGTTTTAGTTTACACTGGGCAGAAATGTACAAACCAGGATGCAATTAATATAGAGATTATCCAAATGCCTCTGGGGCAAATCAGCTGTCACGCAACCCCATTCCACATGGCTGATGCCTTTTTGCTGTGTCTAATGGGACACCAGCATTAAGCTTTAGGAACCAGATAATACAAGGCCTAAGCCCTCAAATGCTTGCTATTGGCACAGGACCAGCTTTTCTAAACACCCTTCCTAGAGCCGAGTGGGATCTTTCTGTGCCAGCGCTGCTTAACATCCGTGCAGTTTGGGGACCACACAGCTAACTGGCTACACCAGAAACGTTTTATTTCGTGTTGTACGCCTTCAAGTCAGTTCAGTTTCTCTTGCTGCATTGCAATGAAGGTTGCTGCCACCAGGTATCCATCCCCGGGCTGGCAAGGGCCGCCGGCGTGGGCAGAAAACCGAGGCCGTGGGGACGTGCAGCTTCTGGGGCTTCCCTTCTGCATCGCGGGCGGTGGGAACAAGCTGCTCTTGTGCTGAAGGCAGAGCGGCTACGCTGCTGCACCTCAGAGTCCTGCTATGAATTGCTTTAACTCCCAAAAATGTCAGGGAAAAAAAAGAAAAACAGGGGTAGTTTTCTGCTGTTGCAATGAACTGAAGTGATCCATGGACACAGGAAGGGGTGGCAGGGCCCGGAGCTGGGGAGGGACGAGGGAGCCATTTCATCCCGGTCAGCAGGGAGTGCTCACCCCAGGATGTGCCTGTGCATCCTGGGCAGTGGTGTCCTGAGCCCTGAGCCGCTCAGTGCAGGCAACAAGGAGTGATGCTGCACGGACACCTCCGGGCTGGAAGTCGTGTGTCTGCTGCCCCATTTCCCAAGCAAAGGTTGTCACCGTTGGGCACCGGGATGGATCCACCATCTGTGTCCGGTCCAGAGTGTGGCTTCAGCTCAGGCCTGAGCACAACCAGCCCTTGATTCGCTCAGAGCAGGTAAAGAAAATAGCATTTATCGATCAATCTTGTGCACAAGTCAGCGTCACATGACTTTTTCCTTTTTCTTTAAAAAATCCATTTTCAGATGGCAGTTTTTGCCACCCACGGCCCCTTTTCCACACCAGTTGCTGGCGGTGTCACCAGCAGAATTAACTTTGCTTAGGCTGCTGCCTGCAGAAGCATTCGGTACCTCAGTTAATCAGCAAGCTGCAAGACGAGGCAGTTTCCCTGCCCAGCCGGTGCCTTCGGGTTTAGGCGCAGCAGGGAAAGCTGCGGACTAATTTCTGCTTTCGTTTTATTACAGTCAAGTAGCCTTGACCGAAGGTCAAGTGCCTGTAAGCAGAGCAGCCTCCCTGGCTTGCCGGGGGACGGCTGGTGGGAGAAGGAGAACATTTGCTGCCTTCCAAAGCGGTCGGAGGAAGCAGATGGGAGCAAGCGCAGGGACAAGGGGACATCTCCCTGTGTGTGGGGACAGGGTTTGCTGACCCTGGCTGCGTTGCTGCGGGCTTGGTGGGGCTCACATCCCGCTGAGAAGAGCACCAGCGTGTGCTGGAGCAAGGAAGCAAGGATTTACCCTCCTGCTGCTGTTGCTTTCGGCAACGCTTCCGCCCGCAGCCCGGGCTCCAGCTAAGGAGGTTTATTGATTGCTGTTCTGGTTTATTACTGGCTGCCCGGGGAGCAAATAACAGTGTTTTAATTTAGCAGGTTGAAATATGGAGAGGCAGGACTTGACAAGCGGTGATTAAGCCTCTCTCTGACCGGGAGGAGGGTAAGAAGCTGATGACAATTCATGGGTGACGTCTACCCTAGCAGAGGAGAAAGTTAACTCCTTGCGAGAAGGTGAAACGTCTTTCAGCTAGGCTTGTTCCTGCCTAGTGATTAAGCTCCCAAACTAAAGGTTGCCAGGAGGAGGTACAATCCTAAAGACACATTGAAAAAGTTGCTGCAGAGCACTGCTGATCCCCATTTCTACATGCCACCAAATCAGGAAGATTTCCAAGGACATCGGTGGGTTAGATCCAATCCCTATATTCTGGGCATGTTTCCACAGAAAGAAACAATTAACATGAAGCAACCTTGGAAATTGGTCCCCATTTATTGTCCTTAGAAGAGAGGAAACATTGCTGGTGACCTCCAGCAGCTCCTGTTGGCAATATTAGCATCCAGGGTTGTATTCGGTCTCTCTGGGACTGCTTTAATTTACTGCCCTTCCTGACCTGCCATGGCCATTGGGCATTGGGGGGTTTAAGGGATTACAGCCATGTTTCCAAGCCTGCCTCCCTCCCAGTCCTCAACTGGGTTCATTTTGACTAGACTGGAGGCTCCAGCCTGTGGTGCTCTGCAAAGCATTGTGCTCAATCTTTCACTCGGATTGAGCAGATCATTCCCTACACGGAGGCTAGATGGTTTTTTTAGGCAGAAAGAATCCACCTGTTTTTGTACATGGCACCATGTGCTACCTCTGTGCCACCTTGAGCCCCGGCAGCCTAATCACACAGCCTGGTGGTGCAGGCTGCTTTATCTGCTGATAGCCAGTGTTTGCGTAAGGCCCCTATAAAATATTGGCAGAGAACGAGGGAGATATCCTGGTTCCGATGACATCCCGCAACGTCCTTTCCTGCGTCTCCCTCAGCTCTCTCACCGTCTGCACTGGGGCCATGGGGCTTTTCCAAGTGCTGGGAGCTGCTGGTGAAACTCCAAGCCACGAGCGTGCAGGAAACGAATGAAGGTCATGAACCGAGGCTGGGCCAGGAGTGGCAGGTCTAGCAAACACACTGAAGTCAGGTGCTCTCCTTGCCATTGCTGCACTACACGTGAATAAAAAAGCCTTTCAAGTCAACGATAGTTTTCTGTTAGGCTAAAGGGAAAGGCCCATATGCAAATAAAGTTTTCACCCAACGCAATGTCACTGTAGAATCAAAGTCCTCTTTGTTTAACAAGGGGAACAGGTTTATAAAGATCTTATCCTGGTTCGGATACTGCTTTTGTTCTGCTGGAGCACACGGCAGGGTGTCCAAAAACACAAGAGTGGCTCTTTAAAACCTATAGTGAAAAGTACTTGAAACTGCTC